>JABFPP010000026.1:0-18877 GCA_022817365.1 Mallateleia sp. ZL-2020
TAAACTTACATTCATTACAGTTCTAAAGAAAAATTAATGCACGCTAGCATATATCTAGCATTATGCTAGCATTCATGCATAAGCATGGCATGACAGTTTTATGCTTAAGCATTTTTTGTTATCTGGGAATTTTCTCATTGATAAATAGTCATGCAAAATAGTGAATACATTGCCTTCTGATATCTTCAACTCCTCTGTTATCTCATGCAATTTCAATTTATGATCGGCCAAAACGATTTTATGGATTTTCTTTTGATACTACATTTAACAAAATCCTTAACTTTTGCTCTGTACACCTCCTGTAAATCACATATTGTGCTTACGGGGATGTTTAATACGGGATGTGAGTTGCACATGAGTGATGCACTCACTTGCTTCGCTGGTGTTGTTAATTTCACACTCGTCTACATTAGTTAACCTCCCGAAACAAATTGTGCACGCTATTTTTTATCATACGTGCAATGAAAGTAACGTTTTTTAAAAATAGTTTACAAAGAAGAATAATTTTGAGATTTTAAAGAGTTGTGTCATCGAATTTTTCTTAACTCTTGGCTGTTTGCGCTAACAAAGTAGAGTAGTACTCAGTTCTGGGTAACTTTTAGTGCGCATGGCCAAAAGCTGAGAAAATTCTATTACTCCACTCTCTGATATTGGACATGATCAGGAATTGAGAAAAATTCAGTAGCGCAAATCTTTAGCATTTCAGTATTTCTTCTACTGAACACTATTTTAAAAATCGCTACTTTCTTTGCACGCGTTATAAAAAATATTTGAATTGGGGATGTTTCCTAACTGACTAAAAAGTTGAGTAAATAATAATGTTTAGTTAGTTTGAAAAATAATAATTTAATTCAAAGCAAGTATTATTTTGGTTGTATGTAGCAAATTTAAAAATCAAAAAATCTTATGCGTCCTTTTTGAAGTTGGTTTACAAATTAATACTTCGACGTATTTAAGGAAGAAAATCAATGACATCCTTAGTCACATGTATTGAAACATTTCGTACCAATTAAAACTTTTGTACAATATTTGTTTTTAATTATAATACATTTGTGATATTAAATTATGTTACTTTATATTAGGACAAACGATTTATAAAATATATTTTATATATTATTATTACTGCCTTGACCCATATTTTTTTAATGACAAACATTGACAAATAATCCAAACGTAATATATTAATTTCTGAAACAAACGACTATTTAATCCTTTATCCTGTAGACATCATTTTATCAATTTACTCAATGTTATTTGTTCCGATACCCATACTTTTTATTGCAGGAGTGAATTCTGCAATGTTTAAATTTATGTTATATGTGAATTTCAAAATAACACCCAATTGGCATTGTCGCATTTTCTTCCTTAAAAACATTTTCTTAATTATATTTACTTAAAATAAAATATAGTATAATGTAATATTAATTTTAATGTGTGATTAAGAAGATCTGTATATCGTAGGTAATTTTTAATTAAAAAATTTCTTTTTGTACATTTTATAATAAAGTATGAAATCTACCAAAGCATCTTTGATTTTTTTCAGGTACTAAATGGACTGATGAGCAACGAAAAATTCTTCAAGAACAGTTTGCTGTATATTTAAAAAATAACCAATATCCTCCAGGGCACGAGTTGAAAAAAATATTGAACACTCCTTTGTTCGAAAATATTAATATCGCTAGCTTACGATCGTGGTTCCAACATAACAAGGGGAAAAAAACTTAAAATGCATACAAGACATTTTAATCAGAATTTCTATTATCTTCATTTTTTATTTTCTCCACGCAGTGACCACTTATTTCGATTTTTGCGTAAATTTATGAGAGTAAAATTTTATTAATAATGTTAAAATATCATTGTGAAATTAGCAGACTGATTTATAAAATAAAAAAAGATTAATTATTTTTTATTTAAATTAATTTTATTTAATTATGTTCATATATTATAATTTCTGTATTATTTCAATAAGTTCAATACCATTTTTTCGTTTCTATCGACACCCAGTCTGCTAAATCCATTATCATATTAATTTCAAAATTAAGAGTTTAATGTTTCATTATATAGGGGAGAAGTGGGCAATTCGGGCAGTCAAAAAAAAGAAAAAAAACGTTCCCCGTTATAACAGAATAGATACATTTATAATATATAATAAATAAATAAATAAATAATATAATAAATATAATAGAACAGTGTTTAGATATGCTCTTCAAACTCCTATGACTTTCCTCTCCGTATATCGGATCTCCACATGTTGGATCCGGAAAGTCATAGGAGAATTGATTTAGATATCGATCAATCGATTTTCAGTAGGTTTCGGTAGGTTTGCACAGCCCTACCCCTAGCCGTGCAATTGGCGAATTTCACGGTGCGCGGCAGTGCTGTTGAATCCATACATTTTGACTACCCACGTTATCCGCTTCTCCCATACGTGTATAACTATTCGATTACAAAAAATATTTCTGTTTAGAAGTTTAATTTTTGATGCAAATACAATTATTGATGTGATTTAATTTTATCATTTGTTTTGAGAGAGTAACTATAAATTAGCATACTGTTTTTACATAATAAAATATAATACAAAATTTTAAATAGTGCATTGATACTTCCTATATATTTCTACAGGAAGTATATATTTTGATATATTCGATACCAATTGTTATCATTCTTTTGAGTATTAATCTGCTGACTTTCCGTTTACTAACTGTGTATTAATTGGAAAAAAACTGATGTTAATTTTCATCAATAAACACGAAATTTTCAAATAAAAACGGTTTTTATTTGCACACCATAATATTCATACAGAAACAATTATCAACTCACTGTCAACAACACGACTATTATAGTTATTTAAGTCATTCCGCCATATTTCACCCTCTCCAATTTTTAATAAAAACAATAAATCTGTTATAAATATTGATGTAATGAATGTTTTCTAGTTATAAATACCTGAATCATGAAGTTAAATACTTAATTTATCTGTGTAAAAAATTTCTAAAATTAAAATTATTTAAAAGAGAAAGATATGGTACGATGCAAACAGTTATTGAGAAATGAGTTAATTACTTTAAAAATATTTATAATTATTTATGCAGTATAGTTAATGAATTCAGTTAATATTTTATATATAATTTGCAAATACTAATAAAACTTGCATTCATAATTGACCTATTATATGAAAGTTCTCGTGTTGGTTGCGGAATTTAATATCCACAATTTTATTTTACTTTATTTATTATTTCAACATTGAACTTAAGGAGGGACTCTACCCTAAGGCTTAAAAAAAGTAATTTTTGTAAATTTTTTGGAGCATTAGAATAAATGCAATCACTTCGGGATTTTAGTATAGTATTAAGCAATCTTAGTATTTTATTTTAACATTTTTTAGTATAAAATATTAATTTTTTGGCTAAAAAAATAAAATATTTTAGCTTTTCAGTATTGAAACATTGGAGATAAAAATGAATTTGTTTCGGGGATTTACAGTTAAATTATCTAAAAATTAACAGAATTTTTTCGAAATTCGCAAAATTACTAAAATAGTAACGTTAGACAAAAAACAGAACAATTTTTTGTTAAAAATTCACTACTAAAATGCGCATAAAAAATTGAAAAGTTGAAATATAAAATGAATCCTAAGTTATCTTTTTGATAATTCACTTTTACATCGAGAACAGAAAGATTCATCAAAGTTAATGAAATAGTTTCGGAGATGGCTGTATCGCAAGGTAAGAAAATATAGTTTCGTGAGAAACGCGTTTAAATATTTTGTGACTTCATAATCCGGCTGAACGACATTTCTACCTGCTCAGACAATATTCCCTACTTCTCGCTGCACCTCCGTAACGACTTTGTGTATCTAAAGGGTATTTAAACACAACTTTCTAGAAGATATATAAATACAAAAAATTTTCGATTTTTTAAAACCGTCAGGGTGGTGTCCCCCCTTAATCTATTTACAAATGTAATATATTTACCTATGTCAGTAACTCAAGAAGAATTAACCAAGAACCGCCACTCTTTAAAATAAACTGCCTCCTATAAATTAGATTAACTGAATAAATTTATAAATGTTTTTACAGAAAAATGTTTCCGTACAGTCCAACATCCTTAATAAAAATGCCCTCCATTCTTTCACTTCAACCATCCATCCATCTCCTTTATAGCAACTATTAAATTCAAAACCTGATACAACCTATACTTGCAATAACAATCTTAACCACCAACTGAAAATAGTTCATTTAAATGCCCAATCGTTAATTAACTCATCTCACTTTCATGACTTCAACTCACATTTTACTAAAAATTTTATCATATAGCAATTTCAACGGCATGGCTGCGGGGTACTGTTCCGGACAATAGATTAAATCTGCCTGATTAAATATTAATTTGGAAAAACCGAGTTACTCGTGTTGGTGGAAGTATCAGCATCTGTTCACACCCTACCATTACCACCATACTATTTCCTCCCACACTGAATTTTTGGTCAGAAAAATCCATCGTCATTACATCTCTCTCTTACGTTGTGTAATTTATCATGTATGTCATAATTCACACCTTTTTCACGTCATATGAAAAAGTTGCTCATT
This sequence comes from Mallateleia sp. ZL-2020, assembly GCA_022817365.1. NCBI lineage: Eukaryota > Metazoa > Arthropoda > Insecta > Hymenoptera > Scelionidae > Mallateleia > Mallateleia sp. ZL-2020. Next base: position 4,587 of record JABFPP010000026.1, read on the forward strand.
TCTTTTTTCACATAGTAATTGTGGGGGTCAATACAGATTTTTTGAAGAACATATCTTTCTCCCGGACATTCGACTTCATACAATCACACTCACTTAAGCTGCTCAATATAGGTCACACTCATCATGTGAATCAATCTCAAAATGCTTGACCGTTGTCTTCTTGATTCACATTCAGAATTCTCTGACTTCACGCTTTACGTTTCCCTTACTTTCCCTTCACTCCCCTTTACCTTTCACTCTAACCATGTCTTGGTACAACTTTCATCTATCTATGTCTTGGTACAACTTTTATCTATCAATAAAATTTATTAAAATCATAGTCTCTCAATATATACAAATAATAATCCTCTCAACTTCATAGTGTCATTAACCTAATCTACTAATTACCACGCTGCTTGACTCATCAAACAATGATCAACATGTTTAAACTTTTACGAATCATGCTCCTCGCAATCAACTCCTATTTTCCGCTCAGAGAAGTTACCTACCATCGTCTTACAGCCCTCTGGATGATAAATGACTTAAAAAGTGAAATTAAACTTAAAATTAAACTAAATCGATGTAAGCTTCTATATCCGTCCAAGGTTAATGATAATTTGTTTAGAGATCAGCAAAATAAGAAGAAATAAGACAGAATTAGATGAAATGTTTGGTGAATAAAGCGGAATTTCACTATCTAGTCCAGAAAATTTCCTTTTGTAAGGATTCCAAGAACCCATATCGAGAACTTAAATACCTGGGCATCATTCGTTATTTATGATCCACCTTACACATCAACATTCCTCTGAATGACCTTAATGTCTATTTACATCAGACGCTTCTTCTGTTCCTTTCCCCACCCTCTGTCCATTTCATTTCTTCATTAAGGATGTTCCTTCATGAGCCCGAAATCTAGATAAAATGAAAATATTTTTTGGAAGAAAATTGTCTATAAATTAGATTTCTACATTTTAAAAGATAAGTCAACAATAATTTTATTTCGAATTAATTGAACTATTTAACATCATAAGATAAAGAGAGAGGGACTTAATGAATAGGTGTAAATTTTGAAAAATTGCTTGTTAAATAACTTGATACAAGATACAGAAATAATGAATTCTTTAAAGAAATTATTGATCATAATTACAAAAGTATAAAATATATATCTTCATGATAATCTGAAGAAGATAATTGAAGAAATGTGCAAGAAATTGTTCATAATTTAACATTTTGACAAACTAAAAACATAGGTTAAACGAAATGTGGCAAGAACTAACAAACATGATCATATTAATTCAAATTTATTTGTCATTTATTGTATGGATAAACAATTATCTGATATTAATACAATTTATTAGTAAATTAAAATGATAAACATTGAAGATATTATTTCGTTGATTCTGATTTGACTAGCACTGAAGGAACGTCCTTAAACTGTCCCTCATCACCCTTTTCCCATAAAGCATCTCCATTTTTTGAACAAACACCTTATTTTTCAATTACATCAATCAACCTTGACCAATTTAGGCCTCACCTTTTAAGACCTTCATCCTTGGCCATTGGGGTTGACCGGATCCAATCCTAATTCTATACTGAATCTATTCATGTGAATTTATCTATCATTATCGACATCATTAATGGGTCTATATGTACTTCTCACTTTCCCACACTTTGGATGACTGGTTAAGCCGATTTCCAAGATGAAGTCCCTAAACCAAGCATTTGTCTGTCGCCCAATTTCTTTCCTTTGTTAATTTTTCAGTGTTGGAGAGCATTGTTTATAAACAACTATTATCCTTTCTAAATATATGTGCTCTGCTGGATCTCCTCAAATCTGGTTTACGCAAACACTACTCTACCTAATCAGTGTTATTACACTTGAGAAACTACTTGAGAATACTAGGACTGTCATTGATAGAGAAATGTTTACCATTCTAGTCCTGTTCTACTTTCCCAAAGCATTCGATATGGTTAATCACGTCCTTTTATTATCAAAGCTTTGAAAAACAGGATGTTCCAACTCGACCGTGGTCTGGTTTGGGTCCTACTTGTCAGGTCATCGTCAGGTGGTTGCTGGCCCAAACGAGACTCTATCATCATAGATTTTCGTTGAGTCTGGAATGCCTTAGAATCTGTCCTAGTTCATCTTCTATTCTCTGTACTCATCAATGATATTTTTTCAACAATAATTCACTTTTCAAACCTGCTTTATGCTGATGAGTTACAGATTCACCTTCATTGTCATCCTTCAGATTTTTATCCAAAGCTTCAACGGATATAGGAAAACATTAAATTGATACATTAGTGGACAGTGAACCATAGCCTCTTTATCTGTCATCTCCACGATCCAGCATCCACGGTTCAGGTCGGTATCAGACACCGACCCTATTCAAATATTGATTTTTCAAGAAACATTCAATATAAATTGTTGTAATATAAAAATATATCGCTTTAGAATTTCTCCGTACGAAATTTATGCTGGACCCTGGGTACTGACGAGCGTCAGCGATCATCGGTACGTGAAAGATTAATTAATCCAATGAAAACTAAAATTATGTTACTGGGATCTTCTTTCAATATTCGAAGAGTAAATTCCAATGAACTTTCGGTTATGAAATTATAGTCTAATTATTAAACGATATAAATATACCATATGTCAATTCTGCAAAAAACTTGGGAATCATCATTAACTATTCATATTCATGGGGTCCTCAGACCAATGCTGTAGTGAAAAAGGTGTGATCAACTCTTAAATAACTTAGGCATAATTCCAACTTACTGCCGACCACCGTCAAGAAACAATTGATAATTTCTTTTATCTTCCCCGTTCTCCGAAAAAATTGATTTTATTGGCCTGGTGCACTAGGTATACCCTGGAGTATATTGTCCCGCTTGGAATATATGTACCTAAACTGAAAAACAGTTTAGGTACATTAAGAAATCGGAATATCCTAGAATTCCCTGAAGAAGCCGAATTTATCGACCTGGTGCACTAGGTGTATCTGGGAAATATTGTCCCAGTTTAGGTATATTGAGAAAGTGAAATATCCTAGAATTGCCCGAAGAAGTCGAATTTGTCGACCTGATGCACTAGGTGTACCCTGGGAGTACATCATCTCGTGCTGGAACATGGTCTAGGTACATTGAAAAATGAATATATTCCTAAATTTCCCAAAGAAGTTGAAATTAATGACCTGGGAACATTTTTTATAATAACGTGTAATAAATTATTATAATTATTGTAGTAATATTATAATTATATTATAATTATAATAATCACAATCACATGTTTCGTTAGAAAAGCAAAATACACGTCTCTAACATTACAAATTTTTCACATTTGTCATGTATAGGAGAAATCGGGGCTGCGATAATTCGCGACCGATTTGTATTTCGCTGCAAGAATGATCGCCTATCACCCTTGGCGGGTGGCGCGGTCGTTTTTATTGCAAAAGCTGCCTTCATTCCTGCTGGAGGAAATGAGGCAAGAATGATTGCAGTTCATGTGATGTATAATTGTTAATTATTTTAATGATTATAATAATATTATAATTATAATTTATTCATTATATCATTTTTTATTTATACTTACATAATAAATTGTATGTATAATTCATTAAACACACGAGTTGCGAAAGCTACATTTAATATATCGAAATGATATTGCCTAACCCTGGAATTTCAAATGTTTTTTGGTTAACCTTGAAAGACTGAACAAGACAAAATTACTGCCTTCTTAATTAAGGAGACGTCCCAGTGAAAATGCTAAAATCGTCAATAATGGATCGATTTTTATAATTCTTTTTGCATCGTGTTTCTCTTAGTGAATATAATTAGAATCATATATAAAAAATAGCAAAAATAATGAATTATTTATGTTATTTGTTAATAACTATTGAGAAATAGGCTGTTTGACAAGAGCTGCGTACTGCAATTCTTAATGGATTTTGCTCTAATTTTTTTTTAATGTTCGGAAGAACAGTGAGAACAAATGGTAAAGACAGATTTTTGATAATTATCAACAAAAAAAAATTATAAACAATTAAATGAAAAAATGTTTCGATTTTCACCTTTTCGGCTTCTTTCGGCTTTTTTTCATTTAATTGTTCATAACTTTTTCTTGTTGATAAATATCAAAAATTGGTCTTTACAATTTGTTCTCCTTCCGAACATTTTAAAAAAATAGAGCTAAATCCATTAAAATAACTGGAAAAATAGAATTTCGAGAAAAACGCATTTGAAGTTCAGACTTTTATATAAAGCGCTTGGACACACCGCTGAAAAATTTTTTTCATTTTTTCATTGATTTTTCCCATTTTTTACTGGGATGTCTCCTTAAATGAATCTAAGTACAATAAATAATAAGTAATTAAAAGCTACAAGTATATTTCAGTAATTATTCCTATGAAACAAGAAGATTAGAAAGGTTTAAGAAGATATTTATTTATTAACATATACCATTGTTAATTTCGAATAACTAAATTCGAAATGAGCTTTAAACCACAAAACTGCTGTATATGTTGTCATATAGCGTCAAGACATTACCTTGGCTCGACGTGACGCAATCACTTCACTTGATATTATATTAATAATACATAATATTTCAAAAATGTTTGCATTTTAATTATTGTTTTAGATACTAATACATAAAATTCTTCAGAATATGACCCAGCTAGCGAAATTCTTATTTACGCATGTTGGACGATACAATTCCCCTTAAAATATCATAATATCATTAATATAATCTATTTAATCATTTCACAGTTAAATTTCTTTACGCGTGATTATTAATTTGTAAATGTACTCTTATATTTAATCTTACACTTTCTGTTCCAGACATTATAAAATAAAATCAAAACGAAAACAAAATATTCTTTCTGATCCTTTTCTGCACTTATTCATATATATCATTTACATGTTATAAAATCCTTTAACTCATAGTTTAGTTAAAAACTATATGGAATTATAATTCAAAATTTCAATCACTTTAAATGCGGAGTAATACACTGGTGGAAAAAACTGATCACTTTTTTGTGTAAAAAATTGGTCATTTTCAAATAATTGCCATTCCGTCAAATTACATTATATTTTCAAATTTAAAAGATGTTTGAAAAGGTTGAACCTTCCTCTTTAAGCCTGACTAGTTTACATTTGACTAACCCAAAAATCCATGAATAAACCCACCCATAAGTATCTGGTGCAGTTTGAAGCTTCCTGTGAAGTTCAAACTTCATCGAATTTTTTTGATTAACATAGATTCATGTTGCTTGTTTAATTCCCTGCAAAATAAAAAGAATTAATTGAATTTCGGCTGTTATTGAATTTCGAAGTTACGGCCATTTGAAAATTACGGTACATTTAGCACTTTTTCATAAAGAATCAATGATATCTGACTTACTGCTCGTTCAACACTATGAACACAGTCGTCGAAATGTATAGGCATTTTATGGTATTGATATGGGTATCGTATGGGAACGTATAGGAACATTATAGGAAAATTATAGGAATGTTTTGAATGCTACCTCAATGTCTACCGCCGAAGTTAAACATTGTATTTTCAAATAGCCGTAACATTGCCATTTTATAGCCAAAATTCAATTAATTTTTTTTATTTTGCAGGGAATTAAACAAGCAACATGAATCCACGTTAAACAAAAAAATTCGATGAAGTTTGAACTTCACAGGAAGCTTCAAGCTTCACTTTTTTCTGATGAAAAACAACAGATGCTTATTGGTGGGTTTATTCATGGGTTTTGAGTGAAAGTCAAATTTAAACTAATCAGGTTTAAAAAGGAAGGTTCAACCTTTCAAGACCTCTTTAAAATTTGAAAATATATAATGTAATTTGACGGAATGGCGATCATATGAAAATGACCAATTTTTCACACAAAAAAGTGATCAGTTTTTTCCGTCTGTGTATTTAAAAATGAACAGACACGAGTTTCTGGTTTTTTGGTTTTAGTTATGATTTAATTTTAAAATGAATAAAAATTGATTAGAAATGCGTCATAAAATATTTGATTATCATTAAAGAATTCTGCACACATTAAGACAATCCCTTTAAAATAGAATTGTTTTTATAACTCATAGGTAATCGTGTTACTTGTTAAATACGGAAATGTGTTCTAATTAAGCATTTAATTTGTTAAATAAAATCTATTAAGAAAATAAGAATAACCGAAATTAGACAACGTGATTGTTCTGAAATTAATAACGTATAAACGATATAACAATATAAACGAAGAAAAAAACATTTTCAATTTAAGTTACACCTAAACAAATTCGAAATACATCCTTAGAAACACAAAACAATTACATTATGCGTCGTATTGACTAGTTAAACAATACAGTATCATATTAAATACTACGAAAAGATAATTTAGAAGATACTTCAAAAAGATATAAATAAAACAAACGTCATATTATATTATAATATTCCTAATCTACATTTATGTTTTTATTTATTCATAATATAAATCTCAAATAAAAATGCGTGAAACACGTGTTTTTTTGTTTTTTAATCCGATGTATATTTATGTGAAATACATATCCATTTTTACATGGGCAATTTCGATAATTTTTATTTTTTAAAATGGATCAGATACTTAACTGCTAATAATATATTGCCTATTATATTGCCTAATTTAACAATTAACTGAAATACCTACATTATAAATTAGTATAATACTAGATACAAGAATTATATTAATATATTTCTTATAATAGAGATATGCTTATTTTTGTCACTGTCATTATGTGCTGTTTTCGGGGACTTCCTGAATCATGTATTGTTTTTGAGATCTATTTTTTTGCATTTTGTAGCACTTTTGGATTATTTTATAAGCTTTTCCTTGTGTTTCTGAGATCTTTCAGATTCATAATGGGGTGTTCAAAGATGTCATTCACGACATTTCTAAAATTACAGCCCATGGAATGAATATAAATTTGTGTTTTACATTTACAGTTTCTATAAGACGCTGATCTCTCATGCATTTGAGAGATAATCTCTTATACATAAGAAACAATCCATTTTATTAACTAATTTTACTAAATTCGTTTAACTTGAAAATATTAATATTACAAATGAATAATTATAATTAATCAATACTAGAAGCCCGAAAGTCGTTTCAAAATAAATAAGTGTTATTACATACAAATTTACGAATAAAATTTATTACTATTTCTTCACATAGCATATAATATAGTAATATATTTTTTAAATAATCTTTCCATTTATTATAACATAAAATTACATGAAAATAATTAATAGAATAATATAAACAAAAATATGTGATATTCCCCAGAAAACAATGTCAATGTAAACAATTATGTGAACAATTATCTATAATTTTCTTTATTTATATTACGGAAATTCAAAAACGTAAACGTAGATGAAGAATATTCTAATATGTAGTACTCTTTCTGTAGTATTTTTTTATTAAGATACTCTGGCATTTGGTAAGTCAATGTGACGCATAATGCAGTTATTTTTTGTTTCCGAGGATATATTTGAAGTATTCTTGAAGTATTTATACAGTGACAAAAAGTGGGGCAAAAACGAACTTTAAAAGAAAAAAGTATAAAACATTAGACTAAGCATTCGAAATTAATATCATATTAACAAGTGAACTTTTATTTAACTAAATCAAATTTTTATTATAAAATATATCTGTTGTTACAATATTTATTTTTCATTTTCATGAGTCAGTATTGAACATGGTTTACTGAAATTGTTTGAGACTTGTCAAAATTCAGATCATGTAATAACAGGTTTTTACTTCTTGAAATCATTTAAGTGCAAAAATTACACTTAAAGGGGTACTCTTTTACAGTTACTTTTAATTATTTTATTTTACTTAATGGATTTTACACATGTTTGATTCAAGTCACGGGGTACATATGAGCACTACTTAAGTGTAAAAATGAACAAAAAATTATCGTTAACAAAAAACGTTAAGTTAGTTTTATTAGTTAAGTTATATGTATATTTCTATTAGCAGATTCATGCTCGTTATATTCGTCAGTATTAAGTTAAAAAATGTTTTAATACTTAATAATATGCATATTACCGCTTCATCGGTCGATCATAAAAATATTACGCGATCCATCAGCAGTGAGGAATTGCCTTATCTATAAATAACACTATTATAAATTAAAATTTTTTATCAATTCTTTATATATAAATTTACGTTAATTTTACATTTAATTTAAATGGCAAGATGAAGAAAACAATTTTAAGAAATAGTTTGAGTAAGCGTCATTATTTATCACAAATTTCACTGATTTTGGTAAACTAATGAAAATAACATTTTCTTTTCCTTGCATGAATAACTTGGCATTAAAATATTTTGAGTAATAATTAGTTTTTTGTAATAAAATTATTTATTATACATACTAAAGGGTGTCAATGGATGGTACTGAAAATTTTATGTTACAATTTTTCTAAGTTATCTAAGTGTTTTTACTGAAAATGATAAATGGGTGAGTCGTCCTCATAAGTTGACTGATGAAGGGTTAATGAAAAATTATCAGTTGTATTGTTTAATTAATTTATTGTCTTAAATAAAAAATTGCAAAACTAATCATACAAATTAAAATAAATTAATTATATTTTTAATAGGTTTTTTAAAAATATAATTATATAAAATTAATTTTTATATTTAAGATTAAATAATTCTACATACAGTACATAAAATTCCTATTATCCAAAGGAAATGTGATAATTAAAATATTATTTATGTCAAAATAAATATTGTATAATGTAAAGTTGTTTAATTTCAATTATCGATAAAGTTGCACCTACGTTATGGCAAAATTAATATAATTATAAGTATTTTTCAATAAAAATGTTTCAAATATACATTTATGCATTCATGTAATTGTTTATTATATATAAATTTCATTTTCTATAGATTTATACTAATTATTTCAGTTGTTCATTTCTGCACCGTATGTGTTTATTTTTGCCCCTTTTGGAGGGTAAAAATAAACAATAAATAATTGATAAATACGATGCTACGTGCATATGTATATATATAATTTACTTAACGATCAGCTTTCTAATAGTCGTGAGTATCTTATAAACATAAAACAAATGAAAATTAATGATTATTTATTTCTTTAGATATGAAAGTTTGAAAAAATTGTTCATTTTTACCCCGCTTGACCCTATATAATTTTTTAATTTATACTATATATTATATTGTATACTACTTACTTCTACTACACATAATACAATTAACTTATAATTTATGTTTAAAGATTATATAACATTATGTTAAACACATGTCTTTAATGTTTCAAATTTTTCATATTTGTCATGTATATGATTTGTATCTCGATGCAAGAACGATTGCCTATCATTCTCGGCGGGTGACGCGGTCATTTTTATTACAAAAGCTGCTTTCATTCTTGCTGCAGAATATGAGGCAAGGATGATTGCAATTCCATGTTATTATATTACACAAGAACTGCAGTCATTCTTGCCTCACATTCTGCAGCAAGAATCAAAGTAGCTTTTGCAATAAAAACGACCGCCGGGGGTGGTAGGCGATCGTTCTTGTAGCGAAATACAAATCGGTCGCGATTTATCGCAGCTCCGATTTCTCTTATACATGACAAATATGAAAAATTTGAAATGTTGGAGACATGAGTATTTTGCTTTTCTAACAAAACATGTGACAGTGATTATTATAAAGCACCATCCGTTAGTTTTGTTAGTGAGGCAAGGATGATTGTAATTTCATGTTATACATGAACTGCCTCACATTCTGTAGTAAGAATGAAATCCTAGCCTCACATTTTGTAATAAGAATGAAAACAGATTTTGCAATAAAAACGACCGAGCCACCCGCCAAAAGTGGTAGGCGATCGTTCTTGCAGCGAAATACAAATCGGTCGCGAATTATCGTAGCCCTGATTTCTTCTATACATGAAAAATATGAAAAATTCGAAATGTTGGAGACATGTGTATTTTGCTCTTCTAACAAAACATGTGATAGTGATTATTATAAATCACCATCTGTTAGTTTTGTTAGTTATTATATTTCTTAGAATGTTATTATTATATTTCATAGAATAATAACATTTTATTATATTATGTTACACATGAACTGCAATCATCCTTGCCTCACATTCTGCAGCAAGAATGAAAGCAGCTTTTGCAATATAAACGACCGCGCCACCCGCCGAGGGTGGTAGGCGATCGTTCTTGCAGCAAAATACAAATCGGTCGCGAATTGTCGCAGCCCCGATTTCTCTTATACATAACAAATATGAAAAATTTGAAATGCTAGAGACATGTGTATTTTGTTTTTCTAACAAAACATGTGACAGTGACTATTATAAATCACCATCTGTTAGTTTTGTTAGTTATTATATTTCTTAGAATGTTATTATTATATTTCATAGAATAATAACATTTTATTATATTATGTTATTATTATATTTCATAGAATAATGATTTGCTTGTTTTTGTCACCGTTATTATGTGGTGTTTTCGAGATCTTACTGGATCATAAAGTGGTGTTTTTAAGATCCTGTTTTTGCTCTTTGTGATACTTTTGGGGTATTTTATAAGTTTATTGTGGTGTTTTTGCGGTCTTTCAGTTTATAATATGTTGGCTTAGAGATTTATTTCATTGCATTTCTAAAATGGCAGCTCATGGAATAAATTTAAATTTGTGCAAATATAATTTGTTTTACTTGCAATTTTCGCAAGCCGTCGGTGCTTCTTTCATACAATTTAAAATAGGAAATCAGTTCATTATTTTAATAAATTTGTTTAACTTGTAAATAAATAATATTACAGTCGAATAATTATAATTAAGCAATATTTGAAGCCCTAAAGTTGTTTTAATATAAATAAGTGTTATTACATACAAATTTAGGAATAAAATTTGTTACTATTTATTCATATCGCCTACCGTATAGGAATATATTTCCTTTTTTAATTATTTTTTCAATTATTATATTTATTTAATTATATTACACTATATAATAATGGTGTATTTTATGTTATACTAATTGAAAAAATAATTAAAAAAGAAAATATGTTCCTACATGATAAGCGAAATTAATAAGTAATAAAAAATTTTATTCCCACATTTGTATGTAATAACATTTATTTATTTCAAAACAACTTCAGGATTTCTAATATTGTTTAATTAAGATTATTCAATAGTAATATTATTTATTTACAGGTTGAACGAAGTTATTAAAATGATGAACTGTTTTCTTATTTTAAATTATATGAGAAAAACACCACCAGCGTATGAAAATTGGATGTAAAACACATTGAGTAAGGATTCGTGATGTAATTCCCTAAGGTACTAAAGGTTGTCAAAATGTAAATCTTTTCCCATTAATCAATAGCCCACTATGGGCTATTGAAAACCTTAAAATAATATTTGAAAATATTAGTTATTTATGAAATTATAAACAAACGTAACTTTCGGCATCTTTTGTTTTAAAGAAAAGTGTAAACATGGTTAATATTATGTAAAAATGTTTCGATTACATTTTTCATGTAAAATAGTGTGAGAATTAAGGTAGTAATAGCGAACAAAAATACATTTATGGAAAATAAATGGTTTTTTAAAAAGCGACTGCAGATTTTGTAACCTTCTCAATCAGTTACAACATCTTTTCTAAAATGTGAATATTCTACCTTTATTGAGGATAACGATCTGAAAGAGAAAGTAATGAATCAGATTTCTAGAGAAAGAAATGAATTAGATTATTAAACCACTACATTATAATATTGAAAGACCTCAAAAGCACCACAATACGCTTACAAAAGATCTCAAAGGATCTTAAAGCGCTAACAAAAGATCTTCCATACACTACTATATGATCCAGAAAGACCTCAAAAAGACCAAAGTGACAAAAATAAGCATATCGCTACTGTGAGAAGTATAATAATATAATTTTTGTATATAATATTAACATAACTACAAAAGCTTACCTAATTTAACCATCAGCAGAAATACTTATATGATGTACTGGTATAATACTGCACATAAAAATTATTACACAAACTGTAGTCATTCTGCCTCACATTCTGCAGCTCGAATGAAAACATAAATACGACAATAACGACGGGATCCTCTGACTCAGAAGATAAATAGTCATCATCACTACAAAATACGAATCGGTCACAAATAAAGATCGTGATACCGACTTTGTATTACATCCCAAAAATAATGTTATTTGGCATGGCACAAAAAGTGTATTTCGCTTTTCTAACAAAACTTGCGATTGTGATTATTTATAAATAACTATCTGTTAGTTCTGTTAGATTAACAATAGAAATGCCTACATTATATATATCTATATTATATATCAAAAGAAATACCTATATTATATACTGGTATAATACTAGATTCAAAAATTATATGATTATATTTCTTAGAGTAGTGATTAATTTAGCCCTAAAATTGCTTTAAAATAAATACATATATTATATCATTTGTTATGATATACAAATTTACGAATAAAATTTATTACAATTAATTCATATCTTTTATCACATAGGAATTCATTTTGTTTTTAAATTATTTTCTCAATTATTATAACATAAAGTACACCGTTATTATATGGTGTTACTGGAGTCTTCCTGTATCATACAGTGGTGATTTTGCGATCTCTTTTTTGTGCTTTGTGGTGCTTACGTCTTCTATAAAGTTATAGTGGTGCAATTTGTGGTACTCCTGGGATCATTTATAAATTTATTCTGTTGTTTTTGAGGTCTTTCGATTTTATAACATCATGGTTTCGAGATCCTTTTCATGGTATATAGAAAATGGCAGGCTACTGAATAAGTTAAAATTTGTGACAATGCAATGTGTCTTACATAGTATTTCCGTAAGCCGATAATGTTTTTCTCATATAATTTAAGATAAAACAATATTTTATTATTTTAGATCGCAGAGCACGAAAAAATTGCGAAAAAATTGCTACTGCATAGCTTTGAGTCTAATAATACCAAAATAATTTGATGCTGATCATAAAACTCGCATTAAATGAACGAAAAAAAAGTATTTTGGAATAATATAAGAAAATCCAATGTTATAAGTTAGTTTTTGTAGAAGTTGAAAACTAACGGTAATTATCATGCATTTAGAACAATATTTTTACACTTGCATCGCAAAACTGCCTGAGGGCGGCAACACCATTCGTATTCCGCTGCTCTCTTCAGGAATAAAATTTATTACAGTTTATTCATACCATTTATCTGATAGGTATTTATATTGGTTTTTAATTATATTTTCTATTATTATAATGTAAACTACACCGTCATTATGTGGTACTTTCGGGATCTTCCTGGATCATATAGTGGTGTTTTTGAGATCACATTTTTGTGCTTTGTAGTGCGTATGGTTTATCTTCCATAAACGTATAGTCGTGTTTCTGTGGTTTGCGTATTCATATTCTGATGGTTTCGAGATCGCCTGTGTTGCGGTTTGCGGTACTTTTGGGTTTTTTTATAAATTTATTCTGATGTTTTTGAGTTCTTTCAGTTTTATAACGTGGTGGTTTGGAGATCTAATTCCTGCCATACCTAAATTGGCATTGTACAGAATAAATTTAAGTTTGTGACAATGTAACGCCGTTCTACATACTATTTCCGTAAGCTATTGGTGTTTTTCTCCGATTATTTAAAATAAGACAACATTTCATTACTTTATTAAATTTGCTTAACTTGTAATTATATAATATTACATTTGAAAAGTTATATGTAAAAAACATTAGAAGCCCTAAAATAATTTTAAAATAATTAAGTGTTATTATATACAAATTTAGGAATAAAATTAATTACAATTCATTCATATCACTTATCACATTGGAATACTTTTTTTAAAATTAATTTTTCAATTATTATAACATAAAATACACTGTTGTATTGTGGTGTTTTTGAGATCCCTTTTCTGCGCTTTGTGGTGCTTATGGGGTCTTCTATAAGCTTATTTCGGTGTTTTTGAGGTCTTTCAATTTTATAACGTCGTGGTTTAGAGACCCATTTCATGGCCTATTTGAAATGGCAGGCTATTGAATAAGTTAAAATTTGTGACAATGCGATGTGTTTTACATACTATTTCCGTCAACCGATGCTCGTATTTCTCATATAATTTAAGATAAGACTATATTTCATTATTTTATTGAATTTTCTAAATTTGTAATTAAGTAATATTACACTTGAATAATTATATTTAAACAATGTTAGGAGCCCAAATGTTGTTTTGAAATAATTAAATGTTATGATGTATAAATTTAGGAATAAAATTTATTACAATTTGTTCATATCACTTACC
>JABFPP010000027.1:0-18844 GCA_022817365.1 Mallateleia sp. ZL-2020
GATATACATTTAGAGACTTATTATCACAACTGATTAATAACAATGAATTATTAGAGTAATTACTAACTAAAGTATATACTTATTTAAAACACTTTTTATATTATTAATTAAATTAAGTAATTCAGTCTGAGAATATTTCGTTTAAAATTAAAAACGTTTTTATATCATTTTAATAATAAATGATATAAATGTTTTAAAACATATATATCAACTGAAACTTTTTTTATAACATCGTATATATAGTAAATTAAACATAATATAATGTAAACAAATCATGAACATTCGCTATGAATGTCGTTAGTTCTTTCTATAAATCGATTCTCTGATATTAAAAAACGTTAACAACCTTTAAGCTATTTTAATTACATTTAATAAAATATACTAATTTTAAAGATAAAATATAACGCTAAATATAAATAGATCATTCTGTTTATAATAAAAATAGAAACTGTACTTCTATCCGGTATACATTATCGCTTTAACAATTCTCGTAGTAATTCGATTTTTTGCTGTTCGAAATTTTTTATTTCTGCTAAATGTGAAAGCTTTTCTTCTTCAATTTTTTGTATTTTCTTGAGCTCTTCCTTTTTCTCTTTTTCTACATTAAGTAATTCTTGTTGCCAATTTTGAGTTTGAAAAATTTTACTTTTTTTTACTTCTTTCTTAGAATCTTCCTTTTTCCTGCAGAAGTTGTTTCCATCAAGATATCTCTTTTTCTTTTTTGCTGTTTATTTGCATCTATCTGTGAATTTGTATTTGCATCTTCGTTTGTCTCTATATTTTCAAACTGAAACAAAATTATAATGTATAATTGTATTAATAATAATCAACTGTAAAAATAAATATGTATTACTGTAAAATAAATATGTATATACTAATTCTTATTAAAGACTTGTAGACATTTTCTGTAAATTAGATATAAATAAATATAATTTTTGTCTTAATATGTATAATTTTCTTCTGGCTTTATTTAATGTTGTAAAAAGACTCTTTCATTTAATAAATGCATTTTATAAAGTCAGTTATTTTTTATAATTTAATTTAATTTATTTACTAGCCAAATTGTAATTATATGGATCATTTTTCTTCATTTGAATGAAAAAAGAATGTAGTTTTTACATTAATCTACAAAATTATTGAGTACAAATAAACTACCCCATGAGAACCGAAACGTTTCAGGAACGTTTCGTAAACGTTTCATTAAAAATAGCAGAAACGTTTGTCAATCTCAGTGAAACATTTGTGAAACGTTTCATAACAAGTCGAATGTCCGCCTAAAAGAGAATTGTAGAACGTTTCGAGAATGGTTTGTGGTGTTTGTGGAGGGTTTGTAGAATGATTGTCAAATTTTATGTGAAACGTTTCTAAGCTGTTCCTGACTAGTTATTAAAATATTTTTATTCCTTCTTTTGGAATATCTGTAAAACGTTTGACAAACATTTCAGGAGTAATTTTTAATTTATTATACAAATATTTGTAAAACGTTTCTGGTATACTTGCATGCCATTTTTTAATATATTATAATATTTTGGAAAATACTTCAAATATATTAAAATTATTTTTTTACAGTGATTAATAAGTGATAAATAAGCCGTAATCTAATCGTAAGCTATAATCTGCTGAACATTTCTAAAACAGCTTTCGAAAAATTAAAAGTAATTTATAAATTTAATATATAAAAAATCAACAGATGCATTTAAAAAATAATTTATGTTAACGTCGAAATTTAAATTTTATTTATTAACAAAAACATTAATGTTTACATACTTTTTATTGGTATATATCAACTGTCTACAGAGAAATAAAACAATTTTAATTATGCAAATAATATTTCTTTATTTTATGCCATAGTAATATCTTTAATACATAAACGATCGCTTCTCTCATATATATGAACAATTGTGTAATACGATGTTGAACGGTCTCAATCTTCTTCTTTTCTGTAACAAAATATAATGAAATGTTACATACAAGTAGGATCTTTTCGCTATATGTTTTTGAAAATTAATATTTCAACTATGGGAACCCTTGTAGAAAAATTTCGCTGAAAATTCACTGAAAATCTCTGAAAGTCAGGCAATATTTGGAAAAAGTTTGAAACTGGATGAAAAAAGATGAAAAAATGCGGAGAAACAATGAGAAAAGATGAAAAAACAATGCTAAAAATTTGAAAATGTTGAATGATTTCTAAATCTCTGAAAACCTGTGACAATCGCTGAAAAGTCCAAATTTATCCTGATTTTCAGCGATTGCCGCCGGTTTTCAGAAATTTTCGATAAATTTTCAGCGATTTTCAGCGAAATTTTTCCATAAGGGAATTTAACTAAAATAACACACGTGCTATTTTAGGGTAAGAAAATTTGAAGATTGCCTTTTTGCAATCTGTTTCGTTATCCCTAGTTAACAAAATCTATTGAATTTTATTGAATCTTATTATTGAATTGAATTGTATTTGATTTTATTTTTTTCCAGAGTAATTACCTATTCAATTTCATTATTTCTCGTTACTGAATAAGAATTTATAATATCGAATAGTTGTATCTCCACGTATTCAATGCGATAATTCCCTGTTCGTTACGATTAAATCAACATTTTATGAGAAATAACAATTAATCATAATATACGGCATTAAATTAATTAGTGATCTACATTCGTTATTATAAATTCTTATTCAGTAATGAGAAATGATGAGATCGAATAGGTAATAACTCTGGACAAAAATACGATCAAATACTATATGATACTAACCTTGATATTTTCTAAAATTTTGTTTTCGTCATTTATTTTCATTATTGTCAGTGTGTAGATATGGTAAAATAGCAAATGTGGATGTTTCTTTCGGTATCGGTAATCGTATGCATTTGTTTTCAATATCAGTTAGAGTCCACATTTGTAGATTTGAAAGGTTTCTCACCTTGTAAATTTTTAGTACGCTTGAATTACATGGATAGTTATACAGATTTTCTACAGATAAATATTTGTTACCAATTACACACAAGTTTCCATTTCGTGTATGGGCAAAATTTTTTATAAGTACAACATCTGATCCGATAATGCAACAATTATTTGGAACATTAGTTGTAAAATATAATCCATTATATTCTATTTCTGAATACTCAGGTTCTAAGCATATATCAGGCAAAGGACCGGTTAACGAATTTCTTTTTCTTTTTTTTTTAATGTTGTCTTTACTTTCCAGTTTATCGTTTTTACTGTATGCTTCAATTTCACTTATACGATTATTTATCTGTTGAAGAGGTTTATTTGTTCCTCGAATCATCTTTTTTATATGTCGCATATAATTTTCGAACCTGAAAGCTGAAAATATATCCAGTGGTACGCCAAGATTTAAAACATCTTGTGCTATATGTTGAAGATTGTGTACATTTTGTGAAACTTGTGATTTAGTATACAATTTTATAAACTCTGTTATATAATGTTTTAATAATGAATCTGCATATTTAACTTCATCCAAAGTTAGAAATGAGTTCAAAAATCGAACTGCAACGTGAAGTAGAAGAAATAAATTGACAGCAGGTGTATCTATCTCTGTAGCCTTTAAAGCAACTGGTCCAACGTACAATAGAAACAAACGACATTCCGTTGCTTTCCACTTGTCAAATGATTTTAATTCACGTGGTTTTCGAGCGAACTCTTTGGGAATGTATTTTCTTATACTTATTAGATAACAAGATACCTGAAATATTTGTATTGGAGTCCAACGGTTTTTCTTTCTTTGAATTATATTAGTTTTTCCTCCAGTTATCCATAAACTGATTAATTTTTTTACACCACCAATGCATATAAGATGCATGTAATCTAAAGGTATCTGATTAATCAAATTAAAATGTGGTATTTTACACAATTCACTCAATCTCAAACGATTATCTGGATTTTCATCTTCATTGTCATTATCGACATCGTCAAAAATAGCTCTCATTTCTTCATCAATTCGTTCAGGACAACCAATTTCGGGAAAACATATTCTATTTTCTTCTCGTTTACCTCTGACTTTACACTTAAAACAACTGTATTTCCCCATGTGTCCTCTTGTCCCCAGTATAAAACTCTTCGCAGGTAAATCACATATTATTGAAAAAATTCGTACAGGAATAATTGTATTATTGTATGAAAGTCCATTTTCGATAAGATTTTTAATGTCGTCGACAAACATTTTCAAAAAATCATTTGCACATGCTGGTTTCGTCTTACCATAATAACATCCAACAAGAAAAACTTTTCCATTTGGATATACTGAAGCTAGGATGGGCCATAGTTCAGCGTTCAAGCTTCTTGCATATATAGGTAAACCGTCAATGCCAATCAAAAGGAAAATAATTTCAACATTATGTTCTAAAGTTTTCAGATATTTCCGTATTCCAGATTCAAACCCAAAATGAATATATTCGCCAGGAGCTACAGGAAACAACTTGCATTTTTTACGTGGAGTCTTCAACAATGATTTTGCATGTTTCGGTAAATTTGTATTCCTATAATACTTATTTAAAATAGTTAATAGATTTGTTACTGCGTGATGGCTTATTTTATGTTCAGTTGCCCAAAATGCTAAGTCGTCTCTGAAGTTGTTTGTACTTTTCTTATTTTTTGAATGCAATTTATAAATATTTTTCCTGTAAGATTTTCTTCTTTGTAATAAAGCAAAAGTACTATCAAGTGGACATATATTCTGTTTCGAATATACATTTCTCGACATGTCAGAAGTGCTTTCATTAATTGAATGATCAACGACAGTGTCATAATTCGATATTGAAGCGTCTTGCCGTGTACCAACTGAAAATGTAATGAAATTTCATTATGAGTTACTCTAAACCAATTCTTGTAAAATTGGAGAATCATGAATATTTGTGATATCAGAAATCATCCACACCATACTAACAGACAATATCTTATATCTCAATTTGATCCCACATATATCATGAGAATATATTTTTAGAATATGTTTATGTGATAATGTATTCTTAGAATGATCATTTAAAGAATAAAAGAATCGTTTAAAAATTAGAAGATTTTCCATTTAAAATATCGATAATTTGTTTTTCAACGATTAAATGGCTGCTCCTTCAATAACTATTAAATACGTTTTTAATAATTTTATATACAACTGGTACTAATTCGTCATTTATACATAAAAGTAGCGTTAAAACAACGTTTATTATATTTCATTAAAAAAATGCCATAATTATATACACGATTTGTAAATTAATGCATAATTGGTGCCGCCATTTTGGTTTTTTAATGTTTACAAGAAATCCGTAAATAATAAAGATTCGTTAAATTTTTAAACGATTTATATTTAGGAAAAACAAATTTTAGGGTAAGCAGATCCTTTTTAAGAGTGTATGGTTATCACGGGGATAATCGTAGATGATCGCAAATATTCCTGTAACACTTGTAGTAAAAAATATTACCTGCCTTTACGATATTATATAATGTATGATGTACTCAGAATATCTTCAAATATCAGAAATTTAGGAAAAAAAGTATAACTTTTTATAGGGCTCCTATAAGGTGAACGCGTACCAATAATTGACAAAGTACCGCAATGATCGACATTTTATTTAAAAGAAAATCTATTTACATGATTTTAACATAATTTAAGTAATTATTATCAATATCTGAAAATTATTTAAAGTAATAATAGTGTTTATAATAACACAATATTTTTCTTAAGTAAGAAAATAAAATCATGTCGATTATTGTGTCGATGATAGGGACATTTACGTCATTTATACTTTTTATGATATTCGGAATATATCATATTATATTTAACCCTTCATCGGAATAATTACCCGAAACTGTTACAATGAAGAAAATAATAAGATAATCAAACACATTAATTTGACAAAGATAGAATTTCACTTCACCGATAAAGAGTTAAATATGATATATAATAAACGAAAAGGCAGAGAGTAGTCTGCCTTTTAGAAAACGATATCTGGAGGACATTCCAGTGACAGTGTTAGTAGGGCACATACTGACTTCTACTTCCTTGATAACTAACTTTATAGAAAAATTATGTAAATGTTATGAAGATTTCAATTTTCACAAAGTTTAAAAAAACTGCAAAAGCTTTACACTAATGTACGACCGTTCATTGTTAACATGTGCATAAAATTTGTATACAATTTGCATGCATGTTGCATAAACATGTTACATTCATATAATTCGAAGTGGACAATACATCAAAAAATAATTTATATATACATATACATACGCGCGCACAAGTCTCAAGAAATATATTTCATTGGTCATATTGTATTTTTTCATTACAACAAAAAATTAATTGTTCTCGAAGATTATTAAATTTCATACTGTATAATGAAACATTAATAAAAAAAAATATATGTAAGCATATAGTTTTACTATTGCATGGGCAATTGAATTTCAGTAAAACTTAAGAAATTGTAAAATACATTTAAAATAATTTCAATACCCATCAAAAAGAAACTTTTAAAAATTATTTCGGTTAAAATATTTAAGACATTTTTATTAAATACTGTATATAATTGATAATTTGTAGTAATTATTATACAATTATTCAGAAAGAAAAACATCAAGAATATTGTATACACATTTATGGACATTTTTTAACTTTTGCAAATAAAATTAATCTACAAAAATTATCTACAAAAACTCTATGACTTGAATTACCTGTGTTATCATCATAATTGTCAACAGCTTTACTTTTTGTATCACATGCAAGTTTATTTTGAGAAGAAGAAGCTTCAAATTCAATATTTATACAAGGCTGACCTGTAGATGCAAGAAATTATGAAAACATATATAATAAGTAAGAAAAATATATAATAAAAAAAATAAACAATTCTTGTAGTTTACATTAATTATTTAATTATTTCCATGGTTCTCCTATAAGCGCGTAATATTGTACTAATATAATAGTAATATTACTGAGAAAATGATTGTATTATTTCATATTCTGTAATATTACAGGAATATTACAGAAATATTATATGTCCGCCTTGATGATATTCCAATATATATATATATGCAGATCTCAACTTTGAGGTCGAAATTTCGAAGTTCCTAGTAGAAAATGACAAATCCAAAACGGTGATATTTTTTAATTTGAATGTTAATTTTTGAAACTTGTATAATATTACTATATTATTTTTTTTATATTATTAGAATATCAACAAGGCAGGCATATATCATTTCTGTAATATTCCTGTAATATTACACAATATTGAATAATATTGTAATAACATTCTCAGGAATATTCCTATAATATTACTGCATTACGCACTTGTAGGGTTCAATTACCTGCAGTATCATCGCAACTGAGAACTGTAGTGTCATGTGTTGTGACAATGTTCATTTTGACAACTTCATTTTTGCAAGATAAAGCTTCATGTGCAATGTTTATACACGGCTGACCTGTAAATGTAATAAATTAAAAAAGCAGTAAGTAAGAAATACATACAAACAATTCTTGTAGATAAAATGAATTAATTAATTACTTTCGTAATTTCAATTACCTGCAATATCATTGTAACTGAAAACTTCAGTATCATGTGTTGTACCATACGCAAGTTCTTTTTGCGATGAAAATGCCTCGTCCTCAGCACTCTTACTATCATCATTTTCTTCCAGACTAACAGCTTGTACCTCTTTAGCAATAATTCTTCTGCGCTGTCTATGACTTAGTTCTGACCACTTTTTCCTTCTTATCATTATTCCAAATTTCTGCAATTATTTACAATAATCTATAAAATATTCATTATATATATACAGAATACCCTGGACATTGACAACAACGCACAAAGAATTTTTATTTATGAATTTGTAGGATTTTTATTTTATAAATTATGAAAAATAATAGATTAATTTTATGATCTATATATTGAACTATTATACCATGTAAATAAATTTCTAAACATTTCTAAAAAACGAACTAAAAATTGATTAGACAGTAACTCTAACCTAAAACTGTGACAATTTTTTTATTTTATTTTTAAATATGAAAATCATCTTAAATTTTTAATTTAATTATGTTAATTACATTACAATTACGTTAAATATTAATTAACATTACCAGTTATAACGAATCAAATATATATTTGACGTGATTTGATGTAAATAAGAATTTTTCTTCAGTATTCAACCGTCACTTTTGCACATATTACACGTATTTATGTTGTTGTTTTTAATTTAATGGTCACAGGTACTTATGTTTATAATCAATTTCAGTAATACTACTCGTCAAGCCGTTAACTACGATTAGCCAATAAGAGGTAAGCGAAGGGAAATAAAGTAAAGGTTGCATTAGTGTAGTACACTCATGATCCAGAATAAATTAGTCAAAAAGATACTTTTAAATGAACATTCAAAAATAAAATTAGAAATTGAAAGAAACAAACTAAAAACAAGTGTAAAATATATAATTAAATATTTGAATATGTGAATCAGAAGTAAAATTAATCTCTATTTTTTGACCTGTTAGTAATAAAATTGGTTATTAATTTGGGATTAGTAATATATAGGCACAAATACATTAAACAAAATATTTTCATAAACAAGCTTTCGTGAAGGTCAAACACAGTTAAGAAAACAAGCATAACTGTTGGATTCCGAATTTATTTATTAAATGATAAGCAGTTCTGCTGTCTTTTCAATTACAATCTAAATTTAAGTTTGGAAATTCGTTTTACGTAAGTATTTCTCATGTATTACATTCAATAAAATTATTAGATTTTTGAAAAAACTGATAAAAATAAAATAAATTGTATTTCTTATTAACAATCTTGGCAGTACTCTGTGTAACTGTTTAAATTTAATAAAGTCAACTAGTGCAAACAATTTTATATGAAAAGTGTGATTGCGTTTAAACATTTTCTACACCAACAGTTTTACAATTATATTATTACTGATATAAGAAAAACGTATAAGACACAGGTATAAAAGTACACATTTTTATTTATATAATTGCATTTGCAGCATTAATTTTTCATTACAATGCGATAATCTTGTTTATATTTAATAGCTATACTACAAATTACATTATTAAATTTTGAAATATATTTTGTAGTAAACAAAATGTAGAATTTATAATAATTATAAATTGTTCATGCAATCAGAATTTATTATTTTCAATGTACTCAAAGTATTGCTTTCTACAATATATACCCTTGTTAATTATTAAATATATTTTAAATTGGTTTTTAGTATGGCAGCAACTACGCAACGACACAACGACAACAAATATATTGTTGCAGAGTTAGAGGATGAAGGCTTAATTGTTGCTGCAAGTTCCTGGATGACAGAGGAAAATACATGCTTTTATCCACCATATAAAACGGTGCTTCGTCGATTTAAAGCATTAAAAACTTTTGAAGAGCCAAATTCAAATACGTGGAGTGAGTCTCCAATTAAAAGAATTTTTGGCGAATACGGTAGGTGATACATAGTGACAATAAAATAAAGTTCTCTTGTATAAAAAAATCTCCAAAAATATTTGAAAATGTCTAAAAATTTATCTGAAAAACTTGTGTCCTAATGTACAATGATTTTAAGAGTTTTTTTAAGAATATTTCCTACCAAGGTTTTTATTAGTAGACTATCAATTTGGATTATAATTAATATATATTTGTGTAATATATAAATATTGTACGTATGTGATACTCTGATGGTTACTTATATAGGTATAGTACCATAATAATTTAAAATGATGATAAAAGTTTTTTTATTTTTTCCAGTTGATATTGAAGTTGCCTCTCAGAAGTGTAGACTAGCAGAATACACGTCTGATTTGAGTGAAGCAGAGCAAAAGGATACGAGAAAAAGTAGAAAGAAAAAAATAATTTCATCAGACGAAGAAAGTTACACAAATGATGAATTAAATGGTAATAGATATAAAAAGTAAAACATCCAAAAGTAACTGAAACAAAACTAACAATATCTTACACAACCAATTAAATATTTATATAGACGATTCTGTTTTTAATGTTTTAAACGAAATTTAAATATTTTCTTTAATTTTAATATAAAAAAATATTACAACCCTTGCAGAACAATTTCGCTAAAAATTCACTAAAAATCTCTGAAAATCAGGCAAAATTTGGAAAAAGTATGAAATTTGATGAAAAATGATGAAAGAATGCGGAGAAACGATGAAAAACGATGCTAAAACTTTGAAAATGTTGAATGATTTCTAAATCTCTGAAAAACTGGAACCATCGCTGAAAAGTCCAAATTTTACCTGATTTTCAGTGATTGTTGCTGGTTTTCCGAAATTTTCGGTGAATTTTCAACGAATTTTCAGCAAAATTTTTCTATAACGGAAAAAATCATGTATTAAATGTTTCAAATTTTTGTTACAACAATAATGTTTAATGCGTTAAATTTTTATTGTAAAAATAAGTAAAAATGAATATAAAAATGAACGTTTTCATATTAACATTGTCTAATTATTAATTTCATGGTGCAGTATCTGCGAATCTATAAAAATTTAAATGAATGTATTTGCAAGTTATAGGAGAAATTTTATTAATGTAATATAATTTATTTTTTAATTTAATTTATAAAATGTAATTATATAAAAAATGTATTTATTAATATAATGTATAAAATAAATGATTATTTACTTCATAAATTTGTTTAGATAATAAGGGTGATCATCTGAGCATTAAAAAAGTGAGGACAGAACCAAAGGATAATGTAACCTCGAATAGAACAAAGTTTGACGAGCTTCCAAAAATACCTGGCAATATTACTAAAAATCGTTAGTATTATGATTTAGTTTTGTTAAAAGATTTGACAATTTTACGTTGTAACTTTATACAAAAAAGAATTCAATTTTTTGAAATTATTAATATTTGAACTTAATCTTGTTTCCTGAAAATATAATTCTTTATATTATATACAATGATTATACATATAAACATAAAAATTATTATATATACAAATTAAAATTTATTCACAACTTTTTAAGTAATTTTATCCATATATAATAATTTAGGAAATATTAATATGTTCGTCAAAAAGTGTAATCAAAAACTATTTACAATTTATTAAATACAAATCCAAATAATAAAAATTATATATATCACAGAAAAGATTTTAGTAAACTTCATTATTCAACATCATTTTCAAAATGTAGAAATTATTTCTTGCTTAAAGTGAAATAGTAATTCATATTAAACAATTTCTATTATAAGTTGATATGGAATTTGCAGCTGAAAATTCAGAATCACGTATCATTGGCTTAAATGCAAATCATTATGAATGAGTATGAATTTTCATTAAAATTAATAAATGCAGTGTTTTCTCATAATTATAAAAACGTTGAATTTACAAATTTGTATGACAATTTACAATCATTAATAATTACTTATATTTAAACCAATTATGAATTTTTAGTTTATGAATTTTCTGTTATGAATTTCATATCAATTTATAATAAAAATGTTTTTAAGTAAACAGGCTAATGAAAAATACTTGATAATTTTTGGTACACAAGAAATAAGTATAAACTGAAAAATTATAAAAATAAAAAAATTATGAAGCTGCACTAAATTTCAAGTTGTAAACACGTGATTAGATGTCTACTACACATGGAATTATAATATTATTATACTACTAAGTAAAAGTAATTATAATGATTTATTACAAATACTAAATATATGACACTACAGGAAACAGTTTCACATTAGAAAAAGGACATAGTTCGACATCGTTGCAGTCTGTAGAAGAAATTGTCTCCTCGCTAAAAGAAACTCCGTCCAGTGATGTTTACACTTCTAGAACACAAACAGTTAAACCTAGTGGTTTAAACAGCAAAAATGAATTTCCGTTAACATCATTTCAAGGTATAAACTAAAAGTGGAATACGTTTCCGTTTTAATAACATTATTTTAATAAATTAAAAATGTTATAATTATATAATAAATATGTTGTTACAAAATTAATTTTTAAATTCATCATACAGTTACTGAATTTTATTTTTATGAGAAAATTACATGAAAAATAAATTCCAATTTAGAGCAACTAAATTGTGATATATATCACTGTATGAGATAATATTTTATTTTATTAATTAAAATAATTAGACTACAATAAATACAATAAACTGAGTTCATATAAAGAATCAATTGAAAATACCCTGTTAAAAAATACTTACAGGTATCGTTAGGACTATTCCTAACAGTATCTATGCGGTTTCTGTCCACTTTATGTCAAATACTCCATTGTGTTTGTTAGCCTAAATATAGGCTTACATGCAAGTACTTATTAATTTAATGGTCTTTATATGGATATCCATATTAAAATGGTACTCTAATGGTATTACTGTTAGAAATCATTTTAATATGGATATCCATATAAAGACCATTAAATTTATAAGTACTTGCATGTAAAACTATATTTAGGCTAATAAACACAATGGAGTATTGGACATAAAATGGAGAGAAACCGCATAGATACTGTTAGGAATAGTCCTAACGGTATCTATAAGTATTTTTCAACAGGGTACTTTTTATTTCACATATAATTTTTGAATTTTCTTGTATATTTAACTTCCTCACTATCCGTATTATCGGGATTAGAACTCTTACTATCAGCGTAATTCAACGTAACAATTAATTTGGTAATTTAGCTTTCAGGTCTGATGTCGATAGGAAGTTTCTCGTTTCTAACAGGAAACAAGAAGAAATTTTAGATTTATTGCAAGGAGTGGCTCACATGGTAAATGCACGCAATTATAATAAGGATTATAATGGAGCCAGAAGTAGTAATACAAATTTTCTAAAATACAAAACTATGTTCCCCATGAAAGAAGTTGAAGATGTTCAAAATTTTGATAATTATTTAGATGATGACAATAATAAAAGAGAAGTAGTAAGTAAAATTTATTCAGTATAATTAAAATTAACATGTTGACTGCCGCACGCATTTTACATGGTTTGCCCATGGCGCCAACATGAATTTTTTATTATGCGATGCATATTATGTCGTCGGTCACCAGTGGCCCCCACGGCGCTGTGTCCAAGTCGAGTGTCGGCCTCCGGTAACCCCCACGGCAGTCAACGTGTTAATTACCTAATTGTATTGATTAAGTTATTAACAAACATTATTTATTTAACGTTAAAAATTTATTTTTGTTTAAAAGGAATATTTAATAAAAATTGGAGGAAGAAATGGAACTGACAGAATACGGAAGATTTTATTTCGCCTTTTCGCGGACAATTCGGCGTTGAAATATAATTGGACAGGAAGAAAAAACAGAAATGTAGGAAAAAAAGCATTGCGGAACTTAAAAATAGTAGAATTGATTACAGGTTATTATAATTTTTTATAAGTTTTTATGAAAAAATCCCCAACAACACACAATCTGCTGAAGGTAGAAATTATGTTGACTTAGATAGATTCTGTGTTTATTGAATGTTGAAATGTCTGCCTAAATGGAGCAGTTTACCTTGATTTTAATTACATAATACGTAACTTAGGTTATA
Source organism: Mallateleia sp. ZL-2020 (assembly GCA_022817365.1). Lineage (NCBI taxonomy): Eukaryota > Metazoa > Arthropoda > Insecta > Hymenoptera > Scelionidae > Mallateleia > Mallateleia sp. ZL-2020. The sequence continues at coordinate 13,488 of JABFPP010000027.1, forward strand.
TACATATTATCTAGCTAAATTCAATGCATACAAATGTATCTAAAAGATAAAGATAGAATGTATCTAAATCAACCTAATTTCTACATTCAGCAGATTGTGTGTTGTTGGGGATTAGCTTCCTGATTAAAGTATCACCAGTTAAAAAAAGTACGTACTTCTATTTTCAGATATTGTGTTAGATGAATCTCCAGACTATACGGAATATCAAGTTCATCAAGTTATATGCAACTGGTTCAGACAAAGTGGCGAACGAATAAGTAGATTGCAAAAAAAACTAATGGACAATACAGACAAAAATGTTGAACACGAAGATGCTACAAACCAAGGTTTCGAAGACCGAGATACTGGAAACCAATATGAAAGTTAATTATAATGAGAAGCAACGCGTTACAAATTTTGGACGATCCCAAATAAATTTTTGCAAATTTCTAAATACGAACTGTGCGGAATTTTCAGATCTATATTCGAAAATTTTAACCAATTTATTCGATATCGTTCAAAACTTTAAACACTGGAATACAAAACTGACTTCACCACAGTATCAGGATTTGCATTAAATTTGTTTATTTTTTTATTAAATTTAATTTTTAATTTAATTTGTAATATTCTTTTTAAAAATTGGAAAATCATTACGGAATACTAACAGATTTAAAATGTTGTACATCTCTTCGGATTACTGATAAGCATGAAAGTGTATTTTATTTGAAAGTGTGATTATATTTTTTTATTGTTTAAATCATCATGTTTTTAATTTGTTTAGATTATCTTGTGATTGTTTCAAAAACAATTCAAATGTTTCTGTAAAAATTTATAAAAATAAAATATTAAAAAAAAAAGATTTCGTACAGTTTTTAAATTAAATGTTAATTATTAATGCCTATTCAACAATTAATAGCGATAAATGTGTTTATAAATGTCTTCATAAATTCCTATCTATCAATGTCTTCAGATTGGACTATAAGCCCACATAAGCAAATAACCAGTCAGAAAAATATGCAGTAAAATAAGTTTGCGCGAAAATTGCGCAAATATGTAACAATTGTCTATATTATATATACACTAATCGAATTAATAAAATTAAGTGCTGTAATAATTGCTTAATAATTTCAAAATTTTACTGACTGGGTAATTGGTTATCTTATACTTCTTATTATTTACAAACTCAAGTAATTTAGTTAAAAATATCTTCCAATCTATTTGGAAATGTCCAGCAAGAACTTCAATCGATGAAAATTGTACACTTAAATAAGGGGAAAAAAAGACTTATTTCAGAATTATTTGAAATCCATTACAGCAGATTATTTTAGACTTTATAACAGTAAAAACATAATATATTTAATATATTTGAAGCATTTTCTAAAAGACTATAATATGCTCAAAAAATGGTGTGCAAGTACACCAGAAACGTTCTGAAAATATTTGTATAATGTATTAGAAGCTGCTCGTGAAATGTTTTTCAAACGTTTCACAAATGTTTCAAAAGAAATAATAAACATATTTTAATAACCGTCTAGAAACAGCCCACAAACGTTTCACATAGCAATTTGACAATCATTCTACAAACCTTACACAAACACCACAAACCATTTCTGAAACTTCCTACATTTCTCTTTTAGGCGGACATTCGTATTGTTATGAAACGTTTCACAAATGTTTCACTGAGATTGACAAACGTTTCTGCTACTTTTAGTGAAACGTTTACGAAACGTACCTGAAATGTTTCGGTTCTCATGGGGATAAATTATGATCTATTAAAAAAGTAGTCGTTACTATATTTTGCTGTTTATTAATTTCATTTTTCTTCAGTATCTGTGTTATAGCAGACAATTAAATAACAAATAAATTAAAACTTTTATATTCAATCCTATAAATATACAATATTAATTTTGAGTAGATTTATTTTTAGAATTTTCATTTGATATTGTATTTTATTTGTATATAAATTATTTCTATTATATCAAATATTTTAACTATATTCAAGAGTATATTTTATGTTTGTATATTAATTTAATTATGTTATATTTTAATTTATTACTTATAAACATTTTAATTGTGTTTTCAAATTAAAAAATGTTTCAAATTAAACACAGATATATGCTGAATAACTTTTTTAATTATTTAATTTTTATTTACTTAATGTCATTAAAATAAAGTGATGATAATAAATGATGATATATAAGAAATAATCGGTCTTTTTATAGATTTTCAAATTGTTTTTATAATCTTATGAACATTAAGAAAATCAGACCTCCTAAAATATTGTAGTTGATCAGTTATATTAAGCTGTGTTCCTATGTTCAACATAATTTCTATAGATTTTGTTACATTTTATAGCACATATTCATTTTAATTATAAGATATAATGTAAATAAATTATTTTTAATATTACCAGTTTCATTTTTGATTTAATAATAGTTGCTTTTAGATTAAACGCAATCACGTATTATAATTTAATTGCATCACGTATTATAATTTAATTGCGTTATAAATATTTTTGTATTAAATAGTTTCAATCGAAGTATTTTATGCATTCGTCTAAAACACATTTTTTTTTATCTATGCATGAATATAAATTTATGTAAATAATATTTTTCATTAAATCTGTGTGTAAAATAATTGATTAATTTAAGACAGAAGTAACCTTTTCTTCAATACTCTTTGCTTCAATAATCTGACACACATGAGACCCGGCAGAATTGCCATTGAATGTAAGTAACCGCTTGCTTGGTGCATTCTGTCAAGTTTTATTATTCAAAGTTTCAACATAATAATTAAGAGGCATATCGTAATTAATCGATTATATTTTTATTACTATAGTATAGAAATTGTTTAAACTGTGTAGGAATGTTTTTTAGTTTATTCGAAATAACTTTCCCACTGACAATTTTCTTTGTAAACAATATTTATTTATTAATTTTAATATCAAATTGAACATACTTTTTAAAAAACAGCACCAAACAAGCGGTTGTCTGCATTAAACGACAATTTACTCTAGATGAAAATACTGGGGGCCATAAATACCCCAGAATTATTTCAAAGATGAAGCTAATATGTATTCAATTAAAAAAGTCAAGAAGATAAAGATAATTAATTGACAGAGAAATTTTAAGTGTCCAAATATTGTCCAATATTGGAGTTAATCATTTTAATTTTAATCGGTTTGTTTTGATACAAAAACAATGTATACAAAGTTTTTAGCCCAATTATTAAATTAAAGAATTTGATTAAGCTATTTTTTTAATTTAAAATTATTGATTTATGCGGTGCAACAATGCCTGTCAATAAGCTAATAAATATCTCATTCTAAAATGTCAATAATTTCCAATACTTCACTCAAAATGATTTTTTATGCAAAAATAAGCTACATTTTCTATTTATTTCTGCCAACAAACTTTATTTTCCGTAAACTTTTTACGCTTATTTTATTTTGTGTCTATTTTCACAATGATCCAGATTTAGAATACATTCAAATTTCTTATAACAGTTCAAGAGACGAATAGAAAACCAAATATAGCTGATGGCCCTAGGAAAAATGTCTTTTCCATATCACATGCAAGAAAAATAGTGTATTAATCGTTTGTTTGCCGTGCACAAAATAACCTATTGTAAACAAGCGCACTCTACATTCAGTATATTTTGTGCATGAGAGCACCAAGAAATTATTGTGCACAAAACATACCAAATAGTAATAAAATAGGTTGTGTCATGCATTATAAACGAACGACTAACGTGACACTTGTCTTAAGGTCTGTCATGTTAGCAGTGCAAAATTGTTCAAACAAACTGAAAATTAATTCATAATTTGTCATTATTTTGTCATAAATATGTCGTGAAAAATTGAATTTTGTCACTTTGCATCTCCAAGTTTAAAGTCGAAAATAACATAAAATGCAAAAAAAATTGTTTGATGCAGTACGCCAAAATACGTATATAACCGGTATTAAAACGACACTGAGGAAAAAGGAACTCTAAAACATACGATTTTGTGCATGTTAATATACTATGTTTTAACGTATTCTTGGTACATTTGTCCATAATTGTATAATACACTCTTTTGCATCAGAATAATTGCGGATGTATACTTAATAATCTCGTTTTGTATGTGTTAAACATTATTTAAAGAGTATTTAAAAATTAAACCGTTATTTATATTAGAGAGATGTTCGAAAACATTTCGGCCTTATTTAGATTATGTATTACATATGTGAAATATAATTTTCAACATGTTTTGTTTGTATTCAATAAATAAATTTTTTAATGAAGTATTATAAAAATACATTTCAGTTTAAAAATCTTTTTATTGTTTGTTTATTTAAGATATTTTAACCCTATACTTCTTTTATATTAACAATACAAAATTGTTAAAAAATGTTCAAACAAATTCTACTGAAAGTACTTTTTTTGGATTACATAGTTTTTGCAAGTGCGTTTTGAATGTGGAATATGCATATGTGAAGCATGTATGGGCTTGAATATGCGATTTACTTATGCTTTTAATATTTTTTATTATCCATTTTTCGCATAGGTGTTTTGCGTTTGCGATTCACATGTGTTTTCAATATTTTTATTATCTAGTTTTCGCATATGTGGTTTTCAGTCGCATATGCGACTGGGGCTTTTTAGAATGCAAAAACTGACTGGGGCTTTTAGAATACGAAACTAGACTGGGGCGATTTTGAATGAAACCGTCGAAACATATTTAAGAGTAAAATATATCCTTTTATTGTCTGTTTATTTACGATATTTTAACACCATATTTTTTAATATCAAATAATACAAACAAAATTATGAAAAAAATGTTCAAAAAAATTTTACAAGTCTCTCATTTTTGTATTACGCGTCTTTCGATTATGCGTTTTGAATGAGGCATATCCTGCCTATTGATTGCTATATGGATCCATGTGATGTATTGGAACAGGTCCCTTATGGATTCATATCATAAACATATGGATACATGAGGAAATTACATAATCCCATATGCTTATGACATGAATACACTATATAGATCCATATTAATACTAACACATGGGCTGAAAATTCCCGGGCCTAACAAAGAAAACACGGTTTTCTTCGTTCAAAATCGGCTTTATTCATCAATATAATCTCCATCAAGAGCAATACAATCATTCCAACGCCGCTCTAACATTTCAATACCACTTTTGGTATCTCTACGACCACGTTTGAAGTCAGCAAACCAACGTTTTATTGTGGTTTCTGATGGTGCGGAGTTCCCATAACACTTTTCAAGCCATTGCTTCGCTTGAACGGTATTTTTTCCCATCAAGAAGCAGTGTAAAATTAAAACACGAAATTGTTTATCATCCATTGTTTTTAAAATAACAAAAGTAGCGTCACTC
>JABFPP010000028.1:0-18759 GCA_022817365.1 Mallateleia sp. ZL-2020
AAACATGTCTTTTGGTTTTGCCATTCGATATTTATTTTCTGATTGAATCAAATAATTTCCAAAATTTCGTTTTTTAATGTATTTTTTGCGATTACAGCGCCATCTATCCCGAATCGTAAAAAATGTTATTTTTTACGATTAACACTTTACGAATAAATGTTATATTTATTATATAATCTATAATAAATATATATGTAATATATATATATATATATATAATAAATATATATGTAATCTGTATATATGTATATTTCTAAATTTTTTTAATTAAACACAACATTTTCTAAATATTTAAAATATTTTTCTGTATTATTGACACTTTGAGTGAAACTGTTTTTTCTGTTCGTTATAAACAAACTTTATACTACAATTTTTTCATTTTCTGGACAAAAAATAATAATACAAAAATAGTTTCTGTATTCTTTGCTCTAACGTTTTACATAAATAAAGTGTTTTTAATTATTTCAAGTTTTCAGTAATATATTAAAAGTTAATTATCTAGGTTTGCTCAATACAATATTGATCAATTGTAACAATTTTAACCTTTGGCGTAATTTTCCATTGTCATGGACATATTTATATCAAGGCCCTGGCGGTAAGAAAACTTTGAAAATACTAAAACGTTTCATGACTATATTATAAATTTGTTTGACAAAATTTTAATTTTCGTTGTTTAGTAAATAGTGAACTTTTCATTTTAAAAAATGTGTTTAGTAAACTCTGAAAATCTCTGAACAAATATAATGAGAATTTCTCTGAAAACTTTGTAACGTTTTAGTTCTTAGAATTTTTTCACATATATTTTTTCAGAGATTCTCAGAGAATTTCTACCACCAGGGGAGTTAAGTAAGTTACATAAATTACATAAAAGTTACAAGAGAACACTTAGGTTTTAGAATATTTAATTTACTTCTTCCGCCTGAAGGTCTTGTGTAAGATCAAATATTTGTTTCTCCAGATCATTGGATGATTTTTCATCTTCTAACTTTTCGTTCGTGTCACTTTTATCCTATAAAATATTTACATTACAATTAGGGTTTATTTGAAAATGAAGTATAAAAATATGCTTGATCCATTGGTCTTTTCAATAAATATGATATTGTGCAACAAATAATGTAAATTTGACAATTGCAAAAAGAGTGTTAAGTCTATAATGGACGACTTTATGCTTACGCAAAATGTAACACTTGTTTAGAATTTATGTAAACCATAAATGTTCCATATGGTTAATGCACAATTCAGTATTAAATAATTACACATGAACTGCAATCATCCTTGCCTCACATTCTGCAGCAAGAATGAAAGCAGCTTTTGCAATATAAACGACCGCGCCATCCGCCGGGGGTGGTAGGCGATCGCTCTTGCAAAAAATACAAATCGGTCGCGAATTATCGCAGCCCCGATTTCTCCTATACATGACAAATATGAAAAATTTGAAATGCTGGAGACATGTGTATTTTGCTTTTCTAACAAAACATGTGACAGTGATTATTGTAAATCATCATCCGTTAGTTTTGTTAGATTTTAGTTAGTAACACTTGTTTAGAATTTATGTAAACCATAAATGTTCCATATGGTTAATGCACAATTCAGTATTAAATAATATTATTACCTTGTTTTTCTGGAGTTCTTCTTTTAATCTTGTAATTTTTCTATCTAAAGCTCCAAATACTTGTGAATCCATTACTTGTAATTTTTCATTTTTTTTCTTATTCCTATCCTAAAATAAAATTAAAAATATGTTAAGGTGATATATGAATCATTTATCCTCCCTACATTATCGATTATTAAATAAATTCAGTTTTTTAATTAATATCTTCTTTAACAGAACTTTTATAGAATTTTAAGACCTAATATCGATACATTAATAAATTTAGAACTTTATCTACTGATTAGAATTCAGTTTTCATATTTTATATGAAAAATATATATAACATTATACATTATTAAAAAACTTGGGCTCAAATTTCTCACACACAAAATATTAAAAGTGAATTGAAGAATGTATTGAAGAATTGAAAACACGTTTTCAAATGCAAATTACAAGCGTTCATAGTAATAAAATTCACGTAATTTGTTCATTTTTAGATTAGGTAAATACTGAGTTAGACAATCTATAACACATCACCTGAATATTATTTTTAACGCCGATATGATGACCAGAGAATAATGTATATAACGCTATTCATATTATTTAATCTAATAATTATTTAGTATAAAATTTATTTTACAAATATATTAATTTTAATGTCTCAAAAGATAGCTTTTTTACACTCGGGTGAAGTGTGGTGAGAATTAGATACATTATCATACTTCAACTTCTGCATAACACATTAATCAATTTTCCAACGTAATTTTTAATTATAGTAAAAAACTTAATTTAATACACTGCAATAAGAAGTATTTGGTTGGTGTTAAAAAAATAGACGTTTATATTGTGCCTTTTTGATTGTAGTATCTTTTTACAAATAATATTTAGTTCTAAATGCTTTTAAAAAAGATATATATAACGTTTTTCGGCCAATCTAAAGTTGAGCTATCCCCCCTCTAGCCTATACATGAAATGTATACATGAAATTTATGTGCTTTTTGAGGTTGATTACGAATTAGTTGTCAATAAAGCGCGCTCGCTTCTAGTTTTTGCAAAAGTAGCACTTTTGTGGAATTTTTTGCATTTGTCTGTATATTATTTTGCATTTATTCGTATATTATTTTGAATTGCAAAAATAAATTCCTCATAAAATCTCGCTTCAGAAAACATATAATGTGTCTATGATTTTATTTCTCTAATGTATAAAAAATTTGAGACAAATCAGTATTCACATAAATACTGATAATCGGTCATTATACATAAATACAGATAATTGGTTATTAAGAGGATGTCAAAGTGAGGTATTTTAGCCAACCAAAGTTATAATCACGGAGTTAGTGTCTTCTAAATTTACAATAATATTACAATTTATTTTTCAATTTAATGAGAACGTCGAGGTTCTTTACAAATGGGAGAATATTTTATTTTAATACAAATTGATATGTATTAACTCATATTCGCCAAAAGTTTGTTGAAAAAAGTGTCTTACTAGTAGACGACAAAATATTTTTTAACAAGCTTTCTGTAATTATGCGCCAATAAAATTAAATGTCTATGCATAAACATTATTCTTCTGTTTAATAAGAACCTCGACGTTCTCCTTAAATTTAAAAATACACTTTTATACTTATATAAATGAATGAAAACCATAAATGCCGATAAAGTAGGAATCCCAGCACTTTGACATCCTCTTAAGGGGATACTTCAGACTCGCTTCCACATGAAAACGGTTTCAGTTTGTCAGCCCATATCATTCAGTTGAATTAAATATAAAATATATCAAACGATTCTATGAAAATAAACGATTCATTTGATCTATTTTTTGTTTAATTCTGTTGAGTAAAATAGACTGTGAAACTGAAATCGTTTTGGAGATATCTTGCGACTGAAGTATCCCCTTAAGCAGGTACGTTTGTATAGATAATTTTAATTAAACTAAAAAAAAATAATAAACAATCACATTAAAGATAAATAATCAAATATTATTAAACTGTAATATATTACAACAATGTTATTGTGTTTACATTATTTTATATCAATGTACACATGTACCAAAGAAACAAAGTGTTTTTCTTACTTTTATAGGATTTGTGATTTATATGAATTGTGAAGTATCGACTAATTTATCTTGGTCAAGACAATAAATGTTTGAATTTTTATTATAAATATTGTGTATATTTATTTAGTTGTTCACAAATCCTCTAAAATGTAAGAAAACACTTTGTTTCTTTGGTACATATATTAATTGATATAAAATAATGTAAACAAAGTAACATTGTTATAATATATTACAGTTTAATATTATTTGACTATTTACCTTTAATGTGATTATTTATTACTTTTTTAGTTTAATCAAAATTATCTATACAAACGTACCTACATAATGACCAATTATCTGTACTTATGTATAATGATCGATTATCAATATTTATGTGAATGCTGTTTTGTCTCAAATTTTTTATTCATTAGAGAAATAAAATTATAGACATATTATGTTTCCTGAAGGGAAATTTTATGCGGAATTTATTTTTATGGCAAAATAATATACGAACAAATGTAAAAAATGGCAAAAGGTACTATTTTTGCAAAAACTAGAATCGAGTGCATTTTATCAATAACAGATTAGTAATCAGTCTAAAAAACACATAGATTTCATATATAAATTTCATGTATAGGGGGCGGGGGGTAATTCAACCTTAGATTTACCCATATTTTCTTTAAAGAAAATAGAAAAAATGTTTTTAAAAAACATTTTTAAAAGACATTTTAGAACGTGAAATCTACATTCGGTGAACGTTCCTAGAAGCTTTGTGTTCTCTTAGGGAAGTGTAAACTAATATATTTATAAACAATGGAAATTAAGTTACAATTAATTTGTACAATAAAATACACTTGTCTTTTTTAACAAGTAAGTTCTTAAAAATTACACTAGTTTAAAATATATAGGCTCATTTAGCATCTTCACAGTAAAATAATTACTAAGTGCAATATGCATCTAAATAACAAAATAATGCTTTAGTTAATAAAAGATAATTTAGTTATAAGCTATTAGTCTCAATTATTTTTTATATTTTTATTCTTTTATTCAAATAATATTTTTTGCCAACTTTTTTTACTCTTTTTTATTTAACCCACTTTGACATTTATTTCTACTTTTTAAAACATATATATTTTGACTTACTGTGTTATCTTTGTCACTCAATTCTGATGCCGAATCTATGACTCTGGAAGGAGGAACACGAACACGTTTCTTTTTTAAATCTTCCGTATTATCTACGACAAAATTAACAGTATAATGAATAGTTTGTTTATGAAATGAAAATGAAAATCTTAGATATGGCATTTTTCATATTTAACATGTAATAGTAATATGAGATGTGTTTAGAATGATATTCGAACATTCCTTTTTAAAATTGTTATGAAAAATGTTTTTAGATGGGGATATTTATTAATAAGTTACAATTATCATTCTTAACATAATCAATATTTTGTAAATAATACAGTGCCTTTTTAATTCACTTGTTAATCAATAATTGTAAACTACTGGCTATTGTACGTACGTAAATTTTGATCCAAGCTTTTATAATCACTCTACAGTGTATATAAGTGCTTTCAAATACACTCAGAGTGTACATAAGTGCCTTTAAATACACTCGGAGTGTATTTAAAATAGAATACAACTTAAAAAATTATAAAAGAGATTTTTGTCATAGTAAAAAAATTATGAAAATGAAAAAGTGATTTTCGACAGAATGACATTAAAAATAGAAGTTAAGTCTTAACTGTTCTTCACTCGAAGTCAAAACCACTTCGTTTATTAGCCAATTTTTAAGGGAGTGTCTATTGACACGTAACCCGTGTACCCGTATACCCGTGCCTCGGGTATCTTCGGGTTTACCCATGTCACACGTTCTTCCCGTGTCACCCATGTCACATGTCCGTAAAATACTTAAATTTTTACCCGTGCTACCCGTATCACGAGTAGAATGGATAATAATTTAAGCATTTCATGTAAGGGTTATATGGATATAGATTTCAGATGAGATATAAAAGACTATATATTTTAGATATAACAGAAAATTTTATAGATGGCAACCCATAATTTTGGGTTCATGATTCCATCATTATACTACCATCGTTAGTTAGCCTACCACGCAGTTATACTACTGCCATTAGTAAGGCTACCACGCAGTTATACTACTGTCGTGAGGACAGCTACTACGTAATTATACTACTGCCGTGAGTACGACTGCCATGTAGTTATACTAATGGCAGTAATATAACTACGTGGTAGCCGTACTCACGCAGTAGTATAGTGTGCCATTTTTGAAACGATCAAAACTAACAGACTCTGAGGTAAATAATAGTTACTCCAGGTATGAGTAAACCTGAAGATATCCGAAGCACAGGTACACGGTCAGTAGACACTCCCTTAAAAATTGGCTGATAAACTAAGTGGTTTGGACTTCCAGTGAAAAATAGTTAACACTTAACTTCTATTTTTAATGTCATTTTGTCATAAATCACTTTCTTATTTTTATAATTTTTTTTATTATGACAAAAATCTCTTTTTATAATTTTTTAAATTGTATTGTATTTTAAATACACTGCGAGTGTATTTAAAAGCACTTATGTACATTCTAGAGTGATCGTAAAAACTTGGGACAAAACTTACGTACACTCGTAACTACACTCTTAAATATCACGTTTACTCTCGTACACTGTTAAATACACTCGCAGTCCGAATAGACACTTCCTATAAAATTATACTATCAAATTGAATTGAATATAAGTTTTTTAATTTTAATGACAAATATAAATAATGCTAAATAGATAAGAAATGCTTAATTGGTCACTTACCGGTGCTTTTGCCTTACATCCTTATGAAAAAATATGCAAATTTTTTTAAATCAAATAAAAATAAGAAGTGTACAATAATATTTGTGACTTACCAGCAATTTGAGAAATTACACCTTGGTAAAAGTTTCCATCGTCTCTTCTTATATTAAATTCTTTTGTTTTAATTTTCGCAGGATCGAAATTTATTATTTTAGTAATGGGTATGATTTCGGTTTTACCCGTCTTCGTGTCCTTAACGAAAGCGTACATGTTATTTTCTTTGTTTCTGTAAATAGATTCTGTAGAAGAAATATAAACATTACTTATCGCTTTTACTGGAAATCAACTTAAAACTATACATAACTCAAACTTTTAATAATCTGTTTAATATTTCATACATTTAGTTTACCTACCTCTTACAGCTTTCTTCTTAAATTTTATTGCATTAATTAAAATGAAAACTCATTTATTTGTCACATACACGTTTGAATTCACATAACTGCAATGTTTTGTTTCCAGCGGATTTGACAGCTGGAACTGTCATATTTGACCTACTACTACCAACGAAACTGAATGAAAATGTTAATTTCTTTCACAAATATTAATTTCCAAAAGATCTGAAGAAATAAATTTATAATAAAATGTGGTTTAAACAGACTTGAATTGTTTCTCAGGCTAATATTTAAAAATAACAAACAGTTTCAATAAGCCGAGCTCCGATATAACGAATCTAATTTCTTAACCCGTAAGTTAACTGTCAATTTATTTATAAATTCAATTGATTACAATAAATCTTCTTTAATATAGTTTAGTTATAATATTTGTAATTCCTAGCGTTCTGATTCATTTTTCTTAGAACCATTAGCCATTAGAGGAAGCATAGTTTATTTGCAATAAAATATATGTTTAAACGAATAAACGTATTTTGTTTTGCTCTAGTACAAACGATCAAATAAAAGTTCAAATTTATGTATTAAATGAAGGTAGATTTAAATAAATTAATAATAAAAAGATGATTCAAATAACACTACACAGTACTGCACAATATTTCAGTGAATTTAATTTACTTTAAGAATTATGTAGTTATATATGATATAACCAATTATAAATTGGTTATTCGCGACAGCAAATAACCGATTAAAATCAAACTGACCCCCTGTTTAAAATTAATGTATGTCTACTCTAGATCAATGGAATTATTGTTGGAAAGTATTAAAAAGAAATGGGTAACTATGGGATTAAGGGGAATTTCAATAGCTGACAAACTCCTATTTTTAAATACCTACTACAAAATGATTTCTCACTAATATCATCATTATTAGTGAACATTTTGCCATAAAAACATATTAGCGAATTCTCTGAATATATTAGAATGTTTCCATCGAAAAATTATTAATTAAAAATACATATGTATTGAGATTTTTTCAACCGCGTTTTTATTCACACTTCTTAAGTTATAAAATCATAATCGAATACTTGATAAAAAAATCTCAATGCACATATATTTGTTACTAATAAACTTTTGATGAAAAAAATTCTAATATATTCAATGTATCGGCTAATACGTTTTTATGGCAAAATGTTTGCTCCTAATAAAGATATTAACGAAAAATCATTTTAGAGCAGGCATTTAAAAATAGGAGTTTGTCAGCTATTGACATTTCCCCTTAAGCCAGAATTTATAACAATTGCGCTTACAAAGAATTTTTTAGAATGTTGACATTTTAATTTAAGAATAAATGATCCTGATGACCTCGTAAGACCCTGTTTATCCAATTATAAAATTATTTTCTTAATTTATTACAATTATTAAAAAATATACATTTTTATGTCTGTAGGATAAGAATGGACAGCAGAAGTAGCACAAATAATGATTTCAATGGAAATCGTAGTCCAAGACATTACAAACGATTGCTGAGTGATAATTCTGAATCCCAAAAGGTGAATCGAACCACTAGATGGAGATTTAAAAAACGCATTGAGATTGGTTCGTAATCATGAAAAGAATTATATTATTACTGTTAAAAACAATAAAAACGTAAAAAATAACATATTAATAAAGACAAATTTTTGATAAAGTTCAATTAATGATGAAAATGAATGAATGAAAATTAGATATGTACATTATTTAAAAAGCCTATTAACGTCCATTAACATCTAAAGATTTCATATAAATATAATGAGATAGACAGAAATATGTGATTTATTACATGTTTTAATATAATCAATATGATTAAGATCTCACGTTTATGCTGAAAGTATTAATTTCAAATTTTTGCATATTTATTGTTAATGTATTATTTTACTACACTAGAAATGTTCATACTTTTCTACTTTTTTCTGATACATTTATGCTTAACATTTAAAAATATGTATTAAATTAAATTCCATACATTTGTACTAGAAATTTATATAAAAAATATTAGAGTTAAATATTGAAATAAGTAATAATATTATTTAAATTTATAATCATTAAAAACAACATAGAATTTTAGAGTACAAGATAATAAAATTTATGTACATATGTTATAAAAATGTATAAATTAAATGTCAGAATTTTAATGTACATTTGCTTTAAAGCGTATGGAACTGTCACTTTAAAAAATAACGTCTAAATGAATTTTTCTAAATATTGATATTTCGGGCAAAAAGTGTGAATTTAATGTATAGAAGATGTTATCATTAACGTTACGTAGAATGCCAGAAAAAGTTTAGTAGATGTTACAAAAAAAGGAGGAAAAATAAAAAATCTAAGTTTTCTTTATAAAACAGTAATTTTTACGTATATAAATAAAATATGATTTTTTTTTAATATAACACCGACTTCTTAAAAATCGATGGATCAACGTAAAACTTTACAAAATATTACCTGTTCCTTCCTCAAACCAAAAGATCAATAAATTTTAAAAAATTTAATAAATTTAATTATTTATATAACTGAAAAGGTAAACTCGCTAATTATGTTTGCATACGTAATGTTTGACGGAACAAAATATCAAGGGAAATTGAAAATTAGTCAAACTTCAAGCAAAAAGTTATTCATTAAGGTTTAAGGAATATTTTGGCAAAATTTCACATTAAAATAATGAAGATTGTAAAAGCTATAAGCCTTTCCTTAATTAATGGTTGATAATGTAAACACATATTTGAATTTGACTACTGGCATGAAAATACTTGAAACTTTTACAAATTTTATTATTTGAATGCAAAATTTTGCCAAAATATTTCTTAAAACTTAACGAGTGAATGAGTGAAAAATAATTAATTAGATGTAATTAACGAATTATTAAAGAATAAGATAATATCTTAAAATATATAAATAATTTAACAATATTCAAAATTATAAAATTAATACAATCTATAAACAGATTTAATCCAGGGAGGCGATTTTATTACATTGGGAGAATTGTATAAGGGGACACCATGACCAATTGAAAAAAATCAATAGTTAAGGGGAAATGTCAATAGCTAACGAAATCCTATTTTTAAATACCTGCTCCAAAATGATTTTTCATCAATATCTTTATTATGAGCGAACATTTTGCCATAAAAATATATTAGCCGATTCTTTGAATATATTCGAATTTTTTCATCATATTTATTTTCATCGTATTTATTAGTAACTAATATATGTGCACTGAGATTTTTTCTACCGCGTATTCAATTATGATTTTATGACCTAAGTAGTGTGAATGAAAACGCAGTTGAAAAAATCTCAATACATATATATATTTTTTACTAAAAAAACTTTCGATTAAAAGATTCTAATATATTACAAGACTTGGCTAATATGTTTTTATAGCAAAATGTTCGTTCATAATAAAGATATTAATGAAAAATCATTTTGGAGTAGGTATTTAAAAATAGGAGTCCGTCAGCTATTGATATCTCCCCATAATAACATTATAAATTTTGGACTATCTTCTGTCTCCTTTCTCCAGCAACACTGTGTGCAAATTTATAGAAAAATTATTGAATTAAACATTGTATTGTTTAATTTAAAAAAGTTTGAACTAACATTGTTTTAAAAAATTACCTTCAAGTTAGTATGTGTAACGATAGTCAGATTATTATTTCAACTACTTTTGGCCACTTTTATGAATTTCAGTGACGCTAAACTTTGTACAGTATGACTGGCGTTAGATCCATATCTTATATCTATATTATGTTAAAAGAGCAGTTGTAGTGAATAAGGAACAGAAATATGGAACTAATACTGGATTCACTGTACAATAGTACAACGCTATAAACAGATTTTGCAATTGAGTAACAAGTATAACAATATGAAATCTGACAACGCTGGTAAATACGCATATAAACGAAAGTGGCGGTTTTCGTCTTCGAGTAACGTAATGGTAATTATTCACCTAGTGATAAATCTTAACAGATGTGTAGGAGGAGAAGGTTTGAACCGCGAGACAAAGTCCAGTGGCACAACTCGCATAATGCAGAATTGTAAATTTGTCCCGTGTTAGATACGAGATTTGTTTGTAATAGAGGGTCGAAAGTGCTACATTTTCTTCCTGAAAAATGTGCAGAAAGAGCTCGTATGCAAGACGTTTTTTCGTCTCTCGTTTGGATAGTAGATCTTTCTGCATACTTTTTTGAAGAAAAATAAGCTCTCCCTTACTTACTGTTGCGAAAAGTTTCTTCTTATAACATTCGATACAAAAAAAAAGGATGAAGAAGTAACTGCATTCTAAAAATTCCGGCTACATATTCTTGTTTCTCTCTACTTAGTTTCCTTTCCTCGTTTCTTTTCTAACTTATTTTCATCTTACTATCTGAAAATTGAAATTTTTTTTCACTTTTCGTTAATTAATATATTCAAGTACATTTTTTAAAAATACCATTGCATTATTCAGTTTCATTACGTTTCTCTTATTCTCGCTGCTTAAAATAAGAGTTTATCTCTAACTTTAAAGAAAAAATTTTAATATTTTCGTGTAAATGTTATAATGTTATTATTTATTAAATAAATATCAAAATTGATGAAAACTATACCGTAAAATCTTATAATAGGTTCAGCAGACGCTGACGGTAGCCATATAGATGAAACTGCGAAGCAGAAAGAAGGTGCAGAAATCTTTGTTTTGGCAAATGAATTTAACGAAAACACGAGCTCATCAAATTTTAAGGAAATTTTCGAGGAACGTCAAATTCATTCAAGAAAGAAAAGGATGTTATTATCGTGGCATTCAGAAAATTCACTGCAAGAAGAAATGGTAGCTACTGAAAATGACGGTGGCGGAACTGACGGAGATGTAAATTATAGTATTTACAATGAGGCTAGTGACAATAAAGACGATGACAATGATGATGATGACAATGACGATGATGGCAATGACAACAATGACGATGATGACAATGACGATAACTGCGTCTACGAAGATGCAAATGATTTTGTACGAACAGAATCGTTACGTAATTCAATGATGTTTCCAGATGCTCAATTAAGTATATGGGCAGTTTTAAATATGTTACAAACTATTTCGCTACGTTATAATTTGTCAGATGAAGCAAGATATTCTATTTTTGAATTATTACAAGTTTGCGCTGGTAAAAATTACAACTATAAAATTAGTAAATACATTCTTTCTAAATTATTGAATCCTTGCACAAATAAGATAACTTTCATTTACTATTGCTCTAAATGTTGCATTGAACTTTGTAAACCTTTGCGTGAACATATGTTGAAATCTTTAGAAATTTTAATTTGTGACAAATGTAACACACGGTATGAAATATCTGCATCATCTGAAAATTATTTTGTTACTGTCGACATTGAGCATCAAATTAAATCCTTATTAAAAGATGAGAATATTTTAAACACGTTGTGCGAAATATCTGCGCATTCCAAGACTGTGAGCGATGACGGTAATGTTAAAATAAGAGACGTGCAAGATACTTCTAGATATCAAATATGTAAACGTGCGATTCATAGGAATGAAAATCATAGTTTTGTGTTGTCATTTAACGTTAACATTGATGGCGCCGAAATGTTAAATAATAGCGAAAGAAGCTTATGGCCTATTCAATTAATAATTAATGAATTACCGATAAAAATGCGACTTCAATCACTTATATTAGCTGGATTATGGTATACCGCAAAAGAACCATTTCCTCAACTAATGAATCTTTATTTAAAATATTTGGTCCAATCGCTTCAAAAACTAACCGATACGGGAGTAAAAATAGTAAAATCAACCGGAGAAATTGTAACTTTTTATTTTTTTCTCTTTTCGTGTGCTGTTGATTCAAAAGCTCGACCTGTAATTCAGAATCGTTTACAATACAACGGCTATTATGGTTGCAGTTGGTGTTATGTATATGGAAAAGTTGTTAACCGTACTGTAAAATATGAAGAAACAAACCAAGAGGAAAAAATAAGAAGTCATGAAGAGTATTTAAAAGATGTAAAGCTCGCAATGCACTCAGAGAAATTGTCAATACGGGGTGTCAAAGGTTTTAGTTCAATGCTACTTATTTCATATTTTGATTGTGTTTGGGGTTACAGTTTAGATTATATGCACGGAATATTAATAGGAGTTGTTTCACAACTATGGAGACATTGGTCGAACCATAATTTAACAAAATCACAACGAGATCGAATTAATGATAGGTTATTAAAAATCCAACCCACAACACAAATTCACCGTTTACCTTCAACTATAAATAGCAGTAAGAAAAAATTTAATGCAGCTGATTGGGAATATTGGTTTTTCTTTTTTAGTATACCATGTTTAATGGGAATTTTAAACGAAAATCTGTTGGTATCCTACTCATTACTAGTACAATCTGTTGCGGTTTTATCTTCCGACGCGATAACTGAAATAGATTTGATACAAAGTGAAATAAATATTTTACAATTTCTTAAGGACTGTCAAATATTCTATGGTGAAGAATTTATGACATTTAATGTACATATTCTAAAGCATTTAGTGCAATCAGTTCGAAACAATGGTCCTCTTTGGGCATGTTCTACCTTTCCATTTGAAAGCAATATTTATGTCCTTAAAAGTTGCGTCACTGGATCAAGAGGTGTAACAGAACAAATTTCAAAAAAGATTCTTCAAAGGAATGATTTACGATGTAAAATGGCAGCAATGGTTGAAGGGCAGGCAGAATATTCTTTTTGTAAAAAAATGTTTGAGAAACGTAAATTGACAAATAAATATTACATCTCTGGAGAAGGTGCTGTAATGATTGATGAAAAAATAATAAATAAAAATATACAGGACATAAATAGTTTCAACAGATGCATTTATAAAGGCAATATGTATCAGAGTATATCATACACTCGGCCAAAGAAAACAATTAATTATTGTGCTCAATTAACTGATAATAAATTCATTGAAATTCAAGATTTTATACTTATTGATAATAAATGTTACGTAAATTGCAAACTTATATTCGTAAACGAAATACAAAATTTATCTGTAAGTCATATTGTACAAGTAACAGGAAAAAGTGATATAATTTACGTTGAACCTATTAAAAAAGTTAAACAAAAAGTAGTATATGTAGATATTTATGATTCTGTAACATATATATGTATTCCGCCAAATAAAGTTCTACCTTTTTAACATGTTAAAACTATACTTATTTTGTCTTTTTCAATAAGTGAAGATTCCGAATAAAAATAAACTTTTGCCTCTTCAATATATTAAAACGATACTTTTTTACCTTGTTCAGATATACAGAGTTCTAAATGATCCACGACAAGTTTTGTAGGGTAATGTTACAGTTTAACACAAACTATATTATTAGAATGTAAGATAATTTATTAGTAATTAGTAATTAGTCTAATTAATTCATATTTTTAATTCATATTTATTAGTCTAATTAATTCATATTTTTAAGTTCCAGTCACACAAAAAGCTAATTTCCGCAGATCTATGATAAAACATACTTTGTGTCATGTAATATGTTCGAAAAAGTAAAAAGGATTCGTAAATTTCAAGCTGAATCCAAGTATTGAGGGAAGCGAAAAAATTCCGAATAGTTATTCGGAATTTTTTATTCGGAAAATTTTCGAACTGAAAATAACAAATTGATTTTTAATTTCTTTTAATTATTAAATTTTATTATTTTTTTTAATTTTAAAAAAGGTTTCAATTTTAATTTTTCATTCCCATTAAATTCTACGCCGAATCCACCTAGATCCACGTGGATTCAATTTATCGAAAGTGAACATTAGAATCCATGTTGAATCCACGTTAATTTCACTTCAAATCTATGTGGATTCTTATTTCGAATGATACTCGATCTACTTTCAGTCAAACTGGATTCTATTTTCCATGTCCGTTTGGGATGTGGGAAAATTCCGTATGACTTCAAATGAAATTACACGTTCAGAACTATCTGATCGAATCCAATTCAATTTTTGGTGAAACGTTTTCATGAATTTCCGACTGAATCCAAATGTCGAGGGAAGCGAGAAAATTCCGAATAGTTCCGTATAAAACCTCCGGGAAAATTCCGAATGAAATCAAATGAAATTACACGTTTAGAAATATCCCAGTGAATCCAATTCGTTTCTTGGTGAAACGTTTTCGTAAATTTCCGGCTGAATCCAGATGTCGAAGAAAGCGAGAAAATTCTGAATAATTCCGTAATCTAACCTAGCTCAATCATATTCTTATACAAGTTAATCAATAAATCTACATTTTCGTAATCTTTTATACATTCTATCAGGCAAATAATTTTTTGGTGTGCATTATCACTAAATTCTATATAAAATATCTAGTTCGAACGTCGAAAGTAAAATTCGTGTTGACTGAGTGAATTTCCGGCTGAATTCAAATGTCGAGGAAAGCGAGAAAATTCCAAATGGTTCCGTATAAAATATTTTAGAAAATTCTGAATAAATCCAAATTTCAAACACGTGTGGAAATATCCAAGCAAATCCAATTCGATTGTTGGTGAAAAGTTTTCGTGAATTTCCGGCTGAATCCAAATGTCGAGGGAAGCGAGAAAATTCCGAATAGTTCCTTATAAAATATTAGGGAAAATTCCGAAAGAATCCAAATGAAATTATACGTTTGGAAATATCCAAGCGAATCCAATTCCATTGTTGGTGAAACGTTTTTGTGAATTTGCAGCTAAATCCAAATGATGAAGGAAGCGTGAAAATTCCGAATAGTTCTGTATAAAATATACGGGAAAATTCCGAATGAATCCATCTAAAATTACACGTTCGGAAATATCTAATTGAATCCACTTCGATTTTTCGTACATTCTATTTGGAATACAAGCGTTTCTTTGGAAATTTCTGTTGCAGATTTCCGACTATTTCCAAATACACTCTTATAATCTGGAAATGGTCGGAAACTTCAACGCGGGGGAGATTCCCTCTTACGCTATCTCTATCTCTCTCGCTCTCATTTCAGAATTCATTCAATCGTCTACATTTATTACGAGCAATAACGTCGAGGTTACCGGATTATAGTAAATTTACATAAGTTATGTAAAATTACATGCCTGTTCTGTAAAATTACATAATTATTGTAAATTGGAACTTATCACCCATAACCGACAGATGATACTCAATTACGACGTATGCAACATCATTATAATTCATTTCCGTTAGGTAAATCCCTCTTGGGCTATTTCTATCTCTCTCGCTCTCATTTCAGAATTCATTCAATCGTCTACATTTATTACGAGCAATAACGTCGAAATTACCGGGTTATGGTAAATGTACATAAGTTATGTAAAATTACATGCCTGTTCTGTAAAATTACATAATTATTGTAAATTGGAACTTATCACCCATCACCGACAGATGATACTCAATTACGACGTATGCAACGTCATTATAATTCATTTGTCTCAGGAGTGTTATGTCTTAGGCATAACACGGCCAAGGATTGTACTAAGAATTTAATACCACCCTAGTTTATCCTGGATATTCGCGACTCGAGGAGGAGGAAAAGGTGTTAAAATGATAAATGCTACTACTTTCTTTTAATACCTCTTTATTTTATAATATTTTATTTTGATAACTCTTTATTTTTTAATATTTCATTTTGATAACTCTTTATTTTTTAATATTTCATTTTGATAACTCTTTATTTTTTAATATTTCATTTTGATAACTCTTTATTTTTTAATATTTTCCCCTTTTTTCGTTTATTATTCCAACGTGATTAAATCTGGATTTGCGCTGGTTCCCGGCCGTGGTTCCTCGTTCGTATTGGGGGATGACTTATTTCTGATTGTGGGTTTAACAATCCCGATTTTGGGCTGATGGTTGGAAGAGAGGGATTTTTTAAAAAGTGTATACAAAATTTTGAAATTTTGTGGTTGATTGTAGAATGTTATTAATTCGTTTAACTCTTGTGGTGGTAATCCCAAAGGGTTGGGAAAGGAATTTATATTGGTTACATAATTTACAGTAGAATTATGAGTACTATTGTCGATAGTACTAACCACAGAGTTATCAATTATTTGTGTGTTTTTAATGAACGAAACTTTTACGGATAAATCTTTTAACTTTGATCCCTTTTCTTCCAACGGGATATCAGCCCCTTCTAAGATTTCCAGTTTTTCAAGGACTTCCCGATTTCCCGAATCTTGGGCCCTCTTTTTTATCCGATTTGTTAATTGTCGGATGTGTTTAACGAGCGCCTTACTTTCCACTATGGGGAGAGATTGATTGTTTAATAATAGTAATGGATTAAATGACGCTTTTCCATCATCGAACACAAGTATCAGTCGACTATAAATTCTCACATTTCCGTTGTATCGCGAACGCCACCAATCAGGTGACACTTCCGACTATCTGTGGTTAAAACAAAGTGGAGTAATGGCGCGGTGTAAATAAAATAATACTTTTAACATTTAGTTAAATATAATAATAATTAGTTAACAATTATTATTATGAAAATATATTTTGGAGCAGGCTTTTAAAGATAAAAGTTCGTTATCCGTTGATAGATCACCTTAAATTACGATACTGAATGATAAATAGTTTGTAATATCTTAAAAGGAATTATATTACTGATATTAATGAAGTTCATCATTCTTATTATACATCTCAAATTCTAATTTTTATCTGTAAACGTTTATTTAGTTTTCATGCTAGATAATTTTATTTATCTATTAATTTATAATTAATATTATAATTAATTTATAATTAATATTATAATAGTTTTACTATTAATATATTAATTAAACTATATAAATAGTAAAACAATATGTTGATCATATTTTATTTTTTTATTGCAAAGATCCAATTTTATATATACATTTATATTTTTTTAGAATATAAACTTACTTTAATTAATTGGATTGCTTATTTGTTTATTATATCAATGAATTAAATATGTTTTATATAAATAAATATATAAAAAATAAAAGTATATAATTAAATTAATTATTTTTATTAAATATATACATATCTAAATAATTGTTGATAATACATTGTTTAAACTGAATTGATTAAAAAAATATAAATAACATTTCTTTATTATATTCAATTGCATAATATAACATATTATGTAATTGTATATTGATATTTTGTGACTTCATAGATAATTTTAACGTATTTAATTAATTAATAAATTTCACTAAGCACATTTGATAAATGATTTTACCAATCGGTACTGGCTAACAAATATAAGATAACACAAATATAAAATGACAATACTGAAAATTAGCAATGTTAAATATTAAATTATTATTGTAAATTATTTAATTTAATAATATTAATTTATATTTATATTTTTAAGTAATTTTGTTTTTTAGAATTATAAAATTATTTTTTATATTTATGAAAAATTGTAGAATATTTCTATTATAATCTAGTAGAAGAAAGTCATGTCTCTCCTTGAAAGTGGCTTTGGGTAATTGCTCTTTTCATAAGCTGATTGGTTATTTAAAATTTTTTAATAAACGTCCTTTCAATTTCAGACTAATAATTTTGGCGCATTTGTAAATGTTTGAAATATTTTATTTTATTTTGTTTCTTTTACGACATGATTTTGTGAGTTTTATTACTTTGACAAGATTTCATGAATAAGGATATATTAAGTCTGTGCTTCATTTATTGTTTTGCCAGATAAGTCTAATATTTATTAATCATGGATAATGAAGTATTAAAATTAATTATTAAATTAAATTAAATTATTCTATTAAACAGTAGAAAATTAATTCTTGTGTCCAATCTTATTAAAATATTTTTTTTTTATTATTTAAAAATAAATATTAAAACTATTGTTGTTATTGCTAAAGAAAATAAAAAAATTGCATGTTTTATTATGTTGTATTTTCATCAGGAATGATGCAATTACTCTCTTTAAGATGTTATTTGTTAGAATTAATAC
>JABFPP010000029.1:0-18669 GCA_022817365.1 Mallateleia sp. ZL-2020
GAAGTTGTGACCTCAACCGGCCGTCCCGAGCGAGGCTCGTCAGAGGTGCTCACACGACCCATTTTAAATTCAGAAACCCACTCCTTAATAGTTGAATATGATGGGGAGGAGTCTCCTAGTGTTGAATCCATCTCTTCTTTTATTTGTTTTGGTGTAAAACCTTTCAAATAAAAGTATTTGATGACAGCACGTTTTTCCAATTTTTCCATTTTCACGAAAACAACGGAAGCGTCTCGCGCAATTTGTTCTCAAACGCAAACTAACGTAGCGATTGGGCTGAAACTGTACATACAAGCTCAGTAGGAATGGTACTGTAGGATGCCGCTCCAAAAGTAGACCTAGTGGCGCCATCTCTTGGTCAGGCCGGAAACTTTTCACCCCGCCCACGTATCGTTCTTCAATAATTCGTCACATTTTTGTTCTAAAAAGTTTAAAAAAGTTATATCCGAAGAATTAGGGGAATGATAGACAATCAGTAACTTCCCCTTGTAAAACAAATTGTCAATAAAAATACCTATACACCAAAAATTCCCTTCCACTTTCGTCAAGAACAACACCTTGTATTTTACAGATTGGCGCACGTACAAAGTAACGCCGCCAGTTAACTTATTATCTGAGTCACATCTAATCAAATCGTATCCATTTACTTTAATTTCGTCATCTAAAATTTCAGGTGTTATTCTTGACTCAGTGCAGGCAAGAATATCAATGCTTTTTCTATTTAATAAATAATGCTCAAGTTGGTCAAATTTGTTAAAAAGACTTTGAACATTTATACACGTAAACAATTTGTTATTTTTATTATTAAAACCGCGCTTTAGTTGCTATTCAGCATTGTCAAGTTTTTTCAAAAGTCTTAAATAATGCGGACAATTTCTATCGGTAGCCTCGTGGTTGTCATCTAAATCTTTTAAATTATATTTAATTTTTTTATCGGAACAGTTCACACATTTTTTAATAACATTTACATTTGGACATTCCCTACCGTTATGTTTTTCGGCACAGTGGTTACAAGATGTCTCTTTTCTACATATATGTCGAGTGTGGCCATATCCCCAACAATTGAAGCATCTTCTTACATTTATGTAGTCAAAGATTTTACATCTTTGCCAACCTAAATATAAAATTCCTCGCTTCAAGAGTTGTTGATGTGCCACACTCTGCACTTCTAATATCATTGACCAACTTTTTGTTCTCGCGTTTCCCGTATTATAATTTATTCTTATAAAAATCTTTAAAGTCTCGTCATTATTTAAAATCTCGTTTTGTTTTTTTATCATACTCTTTAAGTCGTCATCAGATTTTTCAATTTGGTCAATGTTAATACCCACAACCTTGAGGCAATAAAGTATTTTATTTTCTTTCGGTTCTATTATATTAACCTCGTCACCCATGTTACTTTTTATTTCTGCTCTTAAAATATTTTCGTTTTCTTTTTTATCGCATCTTATAACCACTGTGCATTCCTCGCTTGTTGTGATTTTTTGAATGCCCACATTTAGTTTCGCGACGTCAATTTTATCTTTTACCTCTTTTTCGATATATTGTTTTGTACTTCTAGGTTTAATTATTACCGCTGTTTTTTGTTGATTTACTATTTCGGAATAAGACAATGGTTTTTGTTCTAATAATTCTTTCTTTTCCTCTTCTCTGTCTACTTTTTGCAAATTAATTATTTCATTTTTCAATTCAGTTATTTCTTTTCTTAAATCTTCCGTTTTCTCTTCTATTAATTTTTTAAAAAATATTTTTAAATTATTAAAACTGTTATTATCGATACCATAATTTTCGTCGTCGGTCCTGTCACTCGAATCGGATCGCATTCTTTTATTACTTTTCTTTTTTACCTCTTTAACGCATATTGTACATCCGATTATGTCACCGTTTTTATCACCGTTTGCATAAACATTTCTGTCTATTTTGCATTCCGGGCTATAAAAACGGTGACATCTTTCGCAATTACTATCCTCATATACTACTCGCTTGCAGTGGCCGCACTTTCCGTTCGAGCTCATTTCGTATTTTTCCCGCGGCAAGATGGTGGCATGCGCTGATCACGTGGTATTCTCGGCGGCGCTAGCGGAACGAGCGCGACTTCCCAGCTGATGGCGGTGGCGGCCGGCGCTAAAGATGGCGGTCGCGCCGGCACTCGACGTGCGTGGACGAACTGTCGTCGCAGCAAGTCACGTCCGAGATTCGAACGCAGACAGCGAATTCCTGATAAAGTTTAAAGCGAGAATCGACAATTCGACGCTCGATTAGAACGAATTTTGGGATCATTTCGATGAATTTTTAAGCTTGCAAATGGGAAAAATCATCGCTTACACTGTGACGTGTATCTCGAATTTTCGAGTGACGTCACCAGTAAGAAAAATTATTTTTTCATTGTCAATCAGAAAATGTAAGCGACAAATTAATTTAGATTTTGTAATTAAATATTTTGTGCACCACAAAATATTTAAATTCAGTAAAGTCGAAAAAAAATTTGTCGCGTCCGAGATTCGAACGCGGACAGCGCGTTCCTGATAAAGTTTGAAGAGAGCATCGACAATTCGACGCTCGATTTGAACGAATTTTGGGATCATTTTGGTGAATTTTTCTGCTTACAAATGGGAAAAATCATCATTTATACTGTGACGTTTACCGCGAACCTGCGAGTGACGTCACCAGTATGAACAATGGTTTTTTCATTCTCAGTCATCAAATGTAAGCGATAAAATAATATCGATTTTGTAATTAAACATGGTGTGCCCCACAGCATCTTTAAATCCAGTAAAGTCGAAAAAAATTCGTCGCGTCCGAGATTCGAACGCGGACAGCGCATTCCTGATAAAGGTTGAAGCGAGAACAGACAATTCGACGCTCGATTTGAACGAATTTTGGGACAATTTTGATGAATTTTTCAGCTTGCAAATGTGAAAAATTATCGTTTTCACTGTGACGTGTATCTCGAATTTGCGAGTGACGTCACCAGTATGAACAATGGTTTTCCTTGTCAATCTGAAAATGTAAGCGATAAAATAATTTCGATTATCTAATTAAATATTTTGTGCACCAAGACATATTTAAATTCAGTAAAGTCGAAAAAAAATTTGTCGTGTCCGAGATTCGAACGCGGTCAGCGCGTTTCTGATAAAGTTCGAAGCGAGAATCGACAATTCGACGCTCGATTTGAACGAATTTTGGGATCATTTTGGTGAATTTTTCTGCTTCCAAAAGGGAAAAATCATCCGTTATACTGTGAAGTTTATCTCGAACATGCGAGTGACGTCACCAGTATGAACAATTATTTTTTCATTGTCTATCAGAATATGTAAGCGACAAAATAATTTAGATTTTGTAATTAAATATTTTGTGCACCACGAAATATTTAAATTCAGTAAAGTCGAAAAAAAATTTTTCGTGTCCGAGATTCGAACGCGGTCAGCGCGTTCCTGATAAAGCTCGAAGCGAGAATCGACAATTCGACGCTCGATTTCAACGAATTTTGGGACCATTTCGATGAATTTTTCAGCTTGCAAATGGGAAAAATCATCGTTCTTACTGTGACATGTATCTCGAGTTTGCGAGGGACGTCACCAGTATGAACAATGGTTTTTTCATTGTCAATCAGATATTGTAAGCGACAAATTAATTTAGAATTTGTAATTAAATATTTTGTGCACCACAAAATATTTAAATTCAGTAAAGTCGAAAAAAAACTTGTCGCGTCCGTGATTTGAACGCGGCCAGCGCGTTCCTGATAAAGTCTGAAGCGAGCATCGACAATTCGACGCTCGCTTTGAACGAATTTTGGGATCATTTAGATGAATTTTTCAGCTTACAAATGGGAAAAATCATCGTTTATACTGTTACATTTACCCCAATTTGTGAGTGACGTCACCGGTATGAACAACGGTTTTTTCATTGTCAATCAGAATATGTAAGAGGTAAAATAATTTCGGTTGTGTAATTAAATATCTTGTGCACCACAAAATATTTAGATTCGGTAAAGTCGACAAAAAATTTGTTGCGTCCGAAATTCGAACGCGGGCAGTGCATTCCTGATAAAATTTGAAGCGAGAATCGACAATTCGACGCTCGATTACAACGAATTTCGTGACCATTTTGACGAATTTTTCAGCTTGAATAGGGAGAAATCATCGTTTTTACTGTGACGTTTATCTCGAGTTTGCGATTGCCGTCACCAGTATGCACAATTATTTTATCATTGTCAATTAGAAAATGTAAGCGGCAAAATAATTTCGATTTTGTAATTAATTATTTTGTACACCAAAAAATATTTAAATTCAGTAAATCGAAAAAAAAAAATTTGTCGCGTCCGAGATTCGAACGCGGACAGCGCGATACTGATATAGTTTGAAGCGAGAATCGAATCTTCGGCGCTCGATTTCAACGAATTTTGGGACAAATTCGATGATTTATTCAGCTTAGAAATAAGAAAACTCAACGTTTATATTTTGTCGTTTATCTCGAATTTGCGAGTGACGTCACCAGTATGAAGAATGATTTTTTCATTCTCAATCATAAAATGTAAGCGATAAAATAATTTCGATTTTGTAATTAAATATTTTGTGCACCACATAATCTTTAAATTCAGTAAATTCGAAAAAAAATTTGTCGCGTCCGAGATTCGAACGCGGACAGCGCGTTCCTCTTAAAGTTTGAAGCGGGCATCGACAATTCGACGCTCGTTTTGAACTAATTTTTGGACCATGTTGATGAATTTTCAGCTTACAAATGGGAAAAATCATCGTTCATACTGCGACGTTTATATCGAATTTGCGAGTGACGTCATCAGTATGGACAATGGTTTTTTCATTCACAATCATAAACTGTAAGCTATTATATAATATCGATTATGTGATTAGATATTTTGTGCACCACAAAATCTTTAAATTCAGTAAATTCGAAAAAAAATTTGTCGCGTCCGAGATTTGAAAGCTGACAGCGCATTCCTGATAATGTTTGAAGCGAGAATCGACAATTCGACGCTCGATTTGAATGAAATTTGAGATCCTTTTGCTGAATTTTTCTTCTTGCAAATGGGAAAAGTCATCGTTTTTACTGTGACGTATATCTCGAATATGCGAGTGACGTCACTAGTATGAATAATGGTTTTTTCATTCTCAATCATAAATTGTATGCGATTATATAGTTTCGATTTTGTAATTAAATACTTTGTATACAACAAAGTCTTTAAATTCAGTAAAGTCGAAATAAAATTTGTCGCGTCCGAGATTCGAACGTGGATAGCGCGTTCCTGATAAAGGTTGAACCGAGCATCGACACTTCGACGCTCGATTAGAATGAATTTTGGGACCATTTTGATGAAGTTTTCAGCTTCAACATGGGAAAAAACATCGTTTATACTGTGAGGTTTATTCCGAGTTTGCGCGTGACGTCACCACTATGAACAATGGCATTTTCTTTCTTAATCATAAAATGTAAGCGATAAAATAATTCCGATTTTCTAATTAAATATTTTGTGCATCACAAAATATATAAATTCAGTAAAGTCGAAAAAAAAATTTGTCGCGTCCGAGATTTGAACGCGGACAGCGCATTCCTGATAAAGTTTGAAGCGAGCATCGACAATTCGTCTCACGATTTGAACGAAATTTTGGACCATGTTGATGAATTTTTCAGCTTACAAATGGGAATTACCATCGTTTATACTGTCACGGTTACTTCGAATTTGCGAGTGACTTCACCAGTATGAACAGTTATTTTTTCATTGTCAATCAGAAAATGTAAGCGTTAAAATAATATCCGATTATGAAATTAAATATTTTGTGCACCACAAAATATTTAAATTCAGTAGAATCGAAAAAAAATTTGTTGCGTCCGAGATTCGAACGCGAACAGCGCATTCCTGATAAAGTTTGAAGCGAGAGTCGAGAATTCGACGTTCAATTTGAAAGAATTTTGGGATCATTTTAGTGAATTTTTCAGCTTGCAAATAAGAAAAATCATCGTTTATAATCTGACGTTTATCTCGAGTTTGCGAGGGACGTCACCAGTATGAACAATGGTTATCTTTGTCAATCAGAAAATGTAAGCGATAAAATAATTTCGATTTTGTAATTAAATATTTTATTCACGAAAAATATTTTATTGAGTAAAGGCGAAAAAAAATTTGTCGTGTCCAAGATTTGAACGCGGACAGCGCATTCCTGATAAAGTTTGACGCGAGAATGGACAATTCGACACTCGATTTGAACGAACTTTGGGAACATTTTGATGACTTTTTCGGTTTCCAAATGGGAAAAATCGTCGTTTATACCGTCACGTTTATCTCGAATTTGCGAGTGACGTCACCAATATGAACAATTAGTTTTTCATTTTCAATCAGGTAACGTAAGCTATAAAATAATATTCGATTATGGAATGAAACATTTTGGACTCCACAAAATATTTGAATGTAGTAAAATCGAAAATAAATTTGTCGCGTCCGAGATTCGAACGCGGACAGCGCACTCCTGATAATGTTTGAAGCGTTAATCGACAATTCGACGCTTAATTTCAACGAATTTTGGGATCATTTTGATGGATTTTTCATCTTGCAAATAGGAAAAATCATCGTTTATACTGTTACATTTACCCCAATTTGCGAGTGACGTCACCGGTATGAACAACGGTTTTTTCATTGTCAATCAGAAAATGTAAGAGGTAAAATAATTTCGGTTGTGTAATTGAATATTTTGTGCACCAGAAAGTATTTAGATTCAGTATAGTCGACAAAAAATTTGTTGCGTCCGAAATTCGAACGCGGGCAGCGCATTCCTGATAAAATTTGAAGCGAAAATCGACAATTCGACGCTCGATTTCAACGAATTTTGTGACCATTTTGATGAATTTTTCAGCTTGAGTAGGGAGAAATCATCATTTATACTGTGACATATATCTCGAATTTGAGAGCAACTTCACCAGTATGAGCAATGGTTTTTTCATTCTCAATCATAAAATGTAAGCGATAAAATAATTTCGATTTTCTAATTAAATATCTTGTGCACCACAAACTATTTAAATTCAGTTAAGTCGAAGAAAATTTTGTCGTGTCCGAGATTCGCACGCAGACGGCGCATTCCTGATAAAGTTTGAAGCGAGATTCGACAATTCGACGCCCGATTTGAACAAACTTTGGGACCATTTTTATGAATTTTTCAACTTGCAAATGGGAAAAATCATCGTTTATACTGTGACGTTATTCTCGGATTTGCGAGTGACGTCACCAGTATGAACAATGGTATTCCCTGTCAATGGAAAATGTAAGCGATAAAATAATTTCGATTTTCTAATTATATATTTTGTGCACCACAAAAAATATTTAAATTCAGTAAAGTCGAAACAAAATTTGTCCGAGATTCGAACGCGGACAGCGCGTTCCTGATAAAGTTTGAAGCGAGCATTAACAATTCGACGCTCGATTTGAACGAATTTTGGGACCATCTTGGTGAATTTTTCAACTTCCAAATGGGAAAAATCATCGTTTTTACTGCGACGTGTATCTCGAATTTGCGAGTTACGTCACCAGTATGAACAATTATTTTTTTATTGTCAATTAGAAAATGTAAGCGACAAATTAATTTAGATTTTGTAACTAAATATTTTGTGCAGCACAAAATATTTAAATTATGTAAAATCGAAAAAAATTTGTCGTTTCAGAGATTCGAACGCCGACAGCACGTTCCTAATAAAGTTTGAAGCGAGCATCAACAATTCGACACTCGATTTGAACGAATTTTGGGACCATCTTGATGAATTTTCCAGCTTCCAAATGGGAAGAATCACCGTTTATACTGTGACGTTTATCTCGAATTTGCGAGTGACGTAGCTAGTATGAACAATTGTTTTTTCATTGTCAATCAGAAAATGTAAGCGCAAAATAATTTCGGTTTTGTAATTAAATATTTTGTACACAAAAAATATTTAAATTCTGTAAAGTCGAAATAAAGTTTGTCGCGTCCGAGATTCGAACGCGGCCAGCGCGTTTCTGATAAAGTTTGAAGCGAGCATCACCAATTCGACGCTCGATTTGAAAGAATTTTGGGACCATCTTGATGAATTTTTCTGCTTCCGAATGGGAAAAATCATCTTTTATACTGTGACGTTTATCTCGAGTTTGCGAGTGATGTCACCAGTATGAACAATGGTTCTTTCATTCTTGTTAAAGTAATTCGTTCTCTCCGATTGTTACCTTTACTCATGCCCATGAGCGCGGTGAGATTAATTTGTATAGAGAGGCGACGCATGCGCGTTTACCGCGGAACCGCACTATCGCGATTGCTTCGATTGATAGTACGTCGCTATCTGTAAAATCACTTTGCTTTCAGCTCGCTTGGCGGTCGGCCAAGTGTCTTGATCGTGCTAGTTTCACGATAGGCGCTATTGTGTGTTTATGGCTTTCGTGTGTCTATTGTGGGTTGTATGGCTTTCGATTTATTATTCTCGAACGTGATTCCTTTTTTTCTAAGCGTTTGGCGAATGTCAAACGCGTTGTATGGCGTTCGAGGAATTGTTCTCGAACGCGTCTAAATAAAAAGAATTGTTCTTGCTTTCAGTTTTGTTCGTCGCGACGAAATTTGTACTACGTTGTGGTAATTTTCAAAATTATCTAGATTCTCCCTTGCAGTAAATAGACGTTCGGTTTCGGGCCGCGGGACGCGATTGTACATAGAAGTATCTTTCAAAATAACAACGGCTTATTGAAAAACAAATGCGAAAATTTCAAGAGCGTTATAATATACATAAAAACGATTCTTCTATAATGTAATTGGTACTTATTCGTAAAAATAAATCTTGATTAGTTTATTTTCTTTTAACAAATGCGTTAATTATTGTGAGGCATCGCTCTCTATATTTCGTTCATTAACATTTCTACGATCCTACCTGGAAATTGAGATATTAACCACTCAATTCAGGACAACAAATGAAATATTTAAAATTACTCTATTAACTAAATGATCTTTCGTCCAATCTAGGTATTTATCTTGATTGATTACACAAAGGACCTTCGAGCCGGATAAACAATAACGGATAAAACAATTTAGAATCTGTGGACAGCACCGAGAAAATGGACACCGAAGCTCTATTGGTGGAACAAAGCTCTAAACTTAAATATATCAAGTCGTGTGTCGCCAACATCAAGAAGAAAGGAAAAGCCAATTTCTCCGTCCCATTGCTTACTGGGAGGTTAGAACAATTGAAGACAACCTGGAAGGAGGCCCAAATTTTGAATGGAGAAATCTCGGCTCAAGTCCCGGAAGAACAGAAATCACAATTTCCGTACTTTGTTCAAGGACAATTCGAGTACATTGAGGAAGAATTCTCAAATGCCCTCGACTTCTTGAACGAAGAATTAGCGGCTTTGAGACTTCGTATTTCACCGACAATGCAATCGATGGGTCATTCGTCAACGATGCATACCAGAGATTTTCCCATGGACACAAAGTTACCACGCATAGATCTCCCAAAATTCAGAGGAGATTACAAGGAATGGAGGTCCTTCAAAGATTTATTTTCCGCTACAGTACTCAACCGTGGAGGACTTTCGGATGTGCAGAAATTACATTATTTAATGGGCTCTTTGGAAGGCGAAGATAAACTGCTCATTTCGAGTTTCGCGCTCGATAACCAAAATTTACAAGTTTCCTGGGATTCATTAAAATCCAGATATGACAACGTGTGCATAATTATAAACGTTCATCTGACACAATTATTCGAATTCAACGACACTTCCCAGCGTAAAGTACATACATTTAAAGCAATTTACAATGCCATTCAAAATTCATTGGCTTCATTGAAAACATTGGGCTGTCCAGTCGACAAATGGGACACCCTTATTGTTTTTCTGATCGCTGGAAAAATGGACAAAATAACGAGAGAGGAATGGGAGGAATCCCTGGCTGACACAAAGAAATTCCCTTCCTTGGAAATACTCAAGAAATTCTTGGAAAGAGAAATACAAACGCTCGATGTGATAAACGAAATCAAAACACCGGTTCCCGCAAACTACGGTGTACACAACGTTATCACTTCAACGAGCCAGGACACGCAATTGTGTACACTTTGTAGCGGATCCCACTATTTGTATGCTTGCAAGAAATTTTACGATTTAAAACCGATGGAAAAATATAACTTCATTCGAAACAAAAACCTCTGCCTCAATTGTTTAAAACCCGGACATCAGAGAAATAAATGTCCGCGTCAAATTGGTTGCAGTAAATGTAAACGTAATCATCATACATTGCTACACTTCCAGCATTACGCAAATAATGCCGATCAAAATGCAAAAATACAAACTCACAACGCTTCCATCGAAGATGAATTACTGGAATTGGGCTTTCCTGAAACGGAGTTTGAAGAGTTAGCCGCAGAAGAAACTAAAGAATTAGTTGAGGTTTTATCTCATAATAATTCTGTGCTAGCTGTGGCCAACAAAAATCTATTGTTAGCTACCGTTTTAGTAAAAATATATAATGAACAGGGACAGAACATTCTAATAAGAGGCCTGATAGACCAAGGATCAGAGTCATCATTTGTGTCAGAAAACATTGCTTAATTATTGCATCTCAATAAAGTTAAAACCAATGCGATCGTATCAGGATTAGGAGGCGAAAAGGCTAATTTAATCAAATATAAATCTACTATATCGGTCGGACATCGTAAATTACAAACTCCCGCAATTCATTCGCAGGCATTTGTCATACGAAGAATTACGGCTTACACGTCACCCGCTGTTCGTCTTAACGATATGCGACATTTAAAAGGGTTAGAATTAGCTGATCCGAACCCCAATTCATCTCACAACATCGACTTGTTAATCGGGGCTGACCTATTTGGAATGATTCTAAAACCTGGGTTGAAAAAGTGTTCAGTTAATCAACCCATCGCCCAAAACACAATCTTCGGGTGGATGATCTCCGGTCCAACTAGTTTTAATAAGGAAAAAACATCAATCCATGTGAATCACTGGTGTTCGATCACCGTAATTGACAACTAACTTAGACAATTTTGGAAGATTGAAATAGAAATCCCAATATCCCCTCCTCTATCGTTAGCCGAAATTGATTGCGAAACTCAATTTAAAAAATCGGTAACTCGAACATCTGATGGAAAGTTTATGGTCAAACTTCCGTTTAATGTTCCTGATCCGAGTATGAGGATTGGAAAATCATTAAATATAGCGAAATCTGCACTTTTACATGCCGAGAAAC
This sequence comes from Mallateleia sp. ZL-2020, assembly GCA_022817365.1. Lineage (NCBI taxonomy): Eukaryota > Metazoa > Arthropoda > Insecta > Hymenoptera > Scelionidae > Mallateleia > Mallateleia sp. ZL-2020. The sequence goes on from JABFPP010000029.1 coordinate 11,220, forward strand.
AATTAATAGTGAATCCTGAACTGCATGATTCTTACCGGGAATTCATAAAAGAATACATCGAATTGAAACATATGTCAAAACTCGATTGTTTTGATGATACACGCGTGTTTATACCGCACCGAGCTGTCATTCGAGAAAACAGCGCGACGACTAAATTACGCGTAATTTTTAATGCGTCGTGTGAAACTTTAAATGGAGCATCATTAAACGATCTGTTACACGTGGGGCCAAAACTACAAAACGATATTAGTTCCATAATCTTAAACTGGCGCATGCATAAATACGTCCTTATTGCCGACGTAGAAAAAATGTTCAAGCAAATTTGGATTCATCCGAGCGATAGGCATTTTCAAAATATTCTCTGGCGCGATGACTCAGCGAGCGCCGTGCACGCATACGAGCTAGCGACGCTCACCTACGGAATGGCGTGTTCCCCTTACCTCGCGCAGCGCGTCTTGCTGGAACTGGTAGACAAGGAGGGAGAGCATTTTCCGCTCGCCTCACATGCAATTCGAAAAATGACGTATATAGATGATGTACTGTTTGGGGGGCCGGATAAACGCCTGTTATTACAAATGAAAGACCAGCTGTGCGAAATGTTGGCCCGGGGAGGTTTTAATCTACGCAAATGGGCAGGAAATTCTTCCGATATTTTGAGCATGATTCCGGAGGAAAAACATTCTTTGGCAATCGATTTGAAATGTTTTTCTAATGCGGAAATTAAAATATTGGGAATTTCTTGGAACCCCGCAAATGATCAATTTTATTTTCGCGCAAAACCTATTAAACTGCACGATGCTGGTTTGACTAAGCGAGTATTGTTGTCTGAAATTTCTCAATTATTCGACCCTCTAGGTTGAGTTTCGCCTATCATGATTCGAGCGAAAGTTTCATTGCAATCTTTATGGATAGGAAAGTTCGAATGGGACGAAATTCTCCCACGCGAATTGCACGAAAATTGGAAAAAATTTTGTCTTGATTGGTAAAAATTGGACGACTGGAAACTAGAACGTTGGACTAAGTACGATATGGATAACGTGAAAACGGAATTGCACGGCTTCTGTGATGCGTCTATCACGGCGTATTCATGTGTTGTTTACCTGCGAGTTGTAAACCAAAATAACGACATACACACTTCGTTACTCATGGCTAAAACGAGAGTCGCGCCGATTAAAACGTTAAGTGTACCAAGACTCGAACTGTGCGGATGCTCCTTATTAACTAAATTACTAACAAATATTCTCTCTGCTATTGAATTTAAAATTGATGAAATTAATTGTTGGACTGATTCAACAATTGCATTATCATGGCTAAATAAGCATACGTCTACTTGGCAGACTTTTGTCGCTAATCGAGTCTCTGAAATTCAGTGTAAACTTCCCAACGCGAAGTGGAAGCATGTTACATCTCGGGATAATCCCGCCGATTTGAATTCCCGCGGGATATCCACGGATGATTTAACAGGATCACGATTGTGAAATCATGGTCCATCGTGGCTTTTGCAACCGGGAGACAGCTGGCCGAAGTCAGAATTATGTCCGAACACAGTTGAAGAGATGCGCAAGAATCTCACCGCTCATACGATCTCCAGTGACGAAGAGTGGGAGTTGACTCACCGCTTCTCCTCGTGGGCGAAGCATTTGCACGTTACCGCGTACATTTACAAATTTATATCTCGTATCCGAGCGCCAAAACAAAACAAAACGCTGGATTAAATGCCGAGGACATACAAAATGCTACTAATTTCTGGGTAAAGTTTTTGCAACACAAACACTTTTTCCTAGAAATTGATGCATTATCTAAAAATAAAATTCTTTCTTCAAATTCAAAATTAAAATCGCTCGACCCCTTTTTCGACCAAATGGCGTTTTAAGAGTAGGAGGACGTTTAAAATTTTCTCATTTTTCGGAACACATGAAACATCCGATCCTTTTACCCAAACATTATTTGAGTTCACTAATCATCCGTCAATGTCATGAAAATACATTACATGGTGGTTTTTGAGTGACTCTAAATACTATACGTCAAAGATATTGGATCGTAGACTGTCGTAACACCTTGAAAAACGTGATTTACAAATGTGTTGTATGTACTCGAGAAAAAGCACAATTAGGTACACAATTTATGCATGATTTACGCCCGGAAAGGTGCCAAATTTCTCGCCCTTTTTCCAATATCGGATTAGACTATGCGGGACCGCTATTCATAAAATCAAGAATTGGCAGAGGTCAGAAATCTTTTAAAACATATATTGCGGTTTTTGTGTAAGGCCATTCATATCGAATTGGTCCATTCGTATTCAACCGAATCCTTTTTAGAAGCGCTCGACCGTTTCTCCTCTCGTCGAGGACTTCCCAAAAGGATCTTTAGCGACAACAGATTTACAAATTATTTGGAAATTTAATCCTCCTGCTGCACCCCACTTTAGAGGGTTGCAAGAAGCAGCGGTTAGGTCTGTTAAATTTCATCTGAAACGCATCTTGAGTCGGTTTCTCCCATCAATCGAGGAAATGAGTACATTGTTATGTCGCATTGAAGCGATTTTAAATTCGCGCCCATTAGCACCTTTAACCGACGACCTTTAAGCGTCGTTCGACGCTTTGACTCCGGGTCACTTCTTAATTGGTACCGCGATGAATTTACCAATGACGCCTGACTTTGAAGATTGTGAAATCTCTCATTTAAAAAGACGGCAAATTGTGCAAAAATTGGTGGGTCAATTCTGGAGGCGTTGGTCTTCGGAATACCTGATTCATTTGCAAAATCGTTATAAGTGTAACAAAAAATTACCTAATTTAAAATTGAAACTTGAAAAATTGAAAATTGAACGATCTAGTATTGCTAAAAAACCCAAATCTCCCTTCATGTAAATGGGATTTGGGTCGAATTATACAAATTTTTGAATCTTGTGATAAATTTATTCGTGTTGTGAAAATCAAAACATCATCGTCGGAGTTCGTGCGTCCGATGACGCAATTATGTAAACTACATGTCGAATGACTCTAAATATTGAGTTTGGCATGTTGCAATACAATTCAATCGGCCTCAAGATCAAAATTTCCAAGACACTTGATCTACAAATACAATTGAAAATTTTGAACGAATCACTTCGTTTGGTGCACGATTCGAATCTACTTCGCGCGGAGAACCAAATTGTTTGTTCAGACGTTTTTTTTCGGTTGGTGCGCGCTTCATTTGTGTTTATTGATTTGTGTTTTTGTGTCATCAGTGTGTCTTCCGTTCAAATCCGAGGAATTTTTCGATGGAGAACCAGATGGAAGTCGATAAACTATTTTCCAAGTGTTTCGAACATTTGGAAAATTTTGCCGGACAGAAAGCCGGACCCAGCGCATCTACCGGATCGACACAGGCTTTCTCTGTACCGATCCGCATGAAAAGCTTAACGAAGAACATCATCCAACAGTGAGTCCAAGAGAGAGCCACGGTCATATACGCCCCTGTGTTGGCTGCGACCACGCCATCCGCGGAGAAGATGACGAATTTAGAGATACAAGGCCGTTCGTTTCTTATACCGCGCCAAACTCCAAAAACGCGCCGATACCGGCAATGCGTCGAGGGAGGGAGAATCCTAGTTCGGTGGAACATCGATGGCCAGGTCTCATCGGCGAGATTCTTTTTCGAGGCAGAAGCTTCGGACCGAAGACTGGAAGATACTAGTAACTATAATTTCATCATTTCCCCATCCCTCAATTTCCCTCCTTTTAACTTTAGAGCATTATCTTATTTCTTTTCTGATTTTAGCTAGACGAATTTTCGCGTCCAATGCCCGACGTTCAGCTGCTGCCGCGCGAAGGAGCCGGCAAACCGTGGGGACCGGAGTCTCCCCGATGGTAGCCCGTATTGCTGACTCAATCGGCTCAAAGTCGCTGGAGAAACCAGCCCTTTTTCCTCGAGAGGACCCACCGCAGCTAAATTTCATCACGCTCGCTCGCTATAGCGAGATCGGATTCATACGCGTCATCTACGAGTTCTTCCACATAACCCCTGAAGAGTTAAGTAAGGTAAAAACGTGGTCCCGGGTTGCGCAACCCCCGTGGATACGAGTGATCGTGGTTCCACCTGACTTCTGGTGTCTTCGACATGTTTCGGCGGGCTGTGTGTGCAACGACTTCGCTTCAATGTACCGAAAACGCGACTTGTTTGGAATGTGTCGGGTTAATCGTGTATGTTTGAATGGTGTGCTCGCGGTTCGGTATGTGAAGTATCCGCCGCCGGCTTGGATCCCTAAACCTCGTGCAATGGGGAACACGTGAGTTCTTAATTTTCAATCGAAACTATATCTCATATACATAGCCTTTTTTCGTCATTTGTTTAAGTATCTCCTGCGTCGTCATTATCATTTTTGAATTAGTTTTTTAAGTTGCATTTTCTTTCGATTGCGCGGACCGCGCAAGGCGGGCGGTGTTGTTAAAGCAATCCGTTATCTCCGAGCGTTACCTCTACTCATGCACCTGTGCGCGGTGGGTTAATTTGTATAGAGGGGCGACGCATGCGCGTTTACCGCGGAACCGCACTATCGCGGTTGCTTCGATTGATAGCACGTCGTTATCAGTAAAATCACTTCGCTTTCAGCTCGCTCGGCGATCGGTCAAGTGTCTTGATCTTGCTAATTGCAGGATAGGCGCTGAGTCTATCGTGTGTTATATGGCGTTCGAGGTATTATTCTCGAATGTGATTCCTTTTTTTCTAAGCGTTTGGCGAATGTCAAACGCGTTGTACGGCGTTCGAGGAATTGTTCTCGAACGCGTCTAAATAAAAAGAATTGTTCTTGCTTTCAGTTTTGTTCGTCGCGACGAAATTTGTACTACGTTGCGGAAATTTTCAAAATTAGCTAGATTCTCCCGTGCAATAAATAGACGTTCGGTTTCGCGCCGCGGGAAGCAATTGTAAATAGCTTTCAAAATATCAACGGTTTATTGAAAAACAAATGCGAAAATTTCAAGAGCGTTATAATATACATAAAAACGATTCTTCTATAATGTAATTGGTACTTAATCGTAAAAATAAATCTTGATTAGTTTATTTTCTTTTAACAAATGCGTTAATTATTGTGAGGCATCGCTCTCTATATTTCGTTCATTAACATTTCTACGATCCTTCCTGGAAATTGAGATATTAACCACTCAATTCAGGACAACGAATGAAATATTTAAAATTACTCTAGTAACAAAATGACCTTTTGATCAATCTAGGTATTTATCTTGATTGATTAAACAATTCTCAATCATAAAATGTAAGCGATTATATAATTTTGATTTTGTAATTAAATATTTTGTACACAACAAAATATTTAAATTCAGTAAAGTCGACAAAAAAATTGTCGCGTCCGAGATACGAACGCCGACAGCGCATTCCTGATAAAGTTTGAAACGAGAGTCGAATATTCGACGCTCGATTTGAATGAATTTTGGGACCAATTTGATGAATTTTTCAGCTTGTAAATGGGAAAAAACTTCGTTTTTACTGTGACGTGTATCTCGAATTTGCGAGTGACGTCACCAGTATGAACAATTATTTTTTCATTGTCAATCAGAAAATGTAACCGACAAAATAATTTCGATTTTGTAAATAAAGATTTTGTACACCAAAAAATATTTAAATTTAGTAAAGTCGAAAAAAAATTTGTCGCGTCCGATATTCGAACGCGGCCAGCGCGTTTCTAATAAAGTTTAAAGGGAGCCATTCCTTCATTCGACGCACGATTTGAACGAATTTTGGGATCATCTTGCTGAATTTTTCAGCTTTCAAATGGGAAAAATCATCGCTTATACTGTGACGTTTGTCTCGAATTTGCGAGTGACGTCACCAGTATGAAAAATGGCTTTCCTTCTCAATAAGAAAATGTAAGCAATAAAATAATTTCGATTTCCTAATTAAATATTTCGTGCACAAAGAAATATTTAAATTCAGTAAATTCGAAAAAAATTTGTCGAGTCGAGGATTCGAACGCGGACAGCGCGTTTATGACGAATATTTAAGCGAGCGTCGACAACTCGTCGCTCGATTATAATGTATTTTCTGGACTATTTTTATGAATTTTTCAGATTCTATGCGAAAAAATCGTCGTTTATACTGTGACGATTATCTCGGATTTGCGAGTGACGCCACGAGCATGAACAATGGTTTATTAATTGTCTGTCTGGAAACGTATAAAATAAAATTTCTTCGATTATGCGATCAAATATTTTGTGCTCAAAAAAATGTCTAATTTCAATAAAATCGATTAAAAATTTGTCGAGTCCAGGATTCGAACGCGGACATCGCGTTTATGACGAATATTGAAGCGAGCGTCGACAACTCGTCGCTCGATTTTAATGCTTTTCCTGGATTATTTTTATGAATTTTTCTGACTCTATGTGAAAAAAATAGTCGTTTCTACTGTGACGATTATCTCGGATTTCCGTGTGACGTCACGAGTATGACCAATGACTTATACATTGTCAGTCAGAAAATGTATAAAATAAAATTTCTTCGATTATGGAATTAAATATTTTGTGTTCAAAAAAATATGTAATTTCAATAAACTCGAGAAAAAATGTGTCGAGTCCAAATTCGAACGCGGACAGCGCGTTTATGGCGAATCTTGAAGCGAGCGTAGACAAATCGTCGGCCGATTTTAATGCTTTTTCTGGACTACTTTCATGAATTTTTACAGATTCTATGTGAAAAAAATCGGCGTTGATACTGTGACGATTATCTCGAATTTGCGAGAGACGTCACGAGTATGAACAATGGTTTATTCATTGTCAGTCAGAAAATGTATAAAATAAAATTCCTTCGATTATGTGTTTAAATATTTTGTGCTAAAAAAAGTAGTTAATTTCAATAAAATCGAGTAAAAATTTATCGAGTCCAGGATTCGAACGCGGACAGCGCGTTCATGACGAATCTTGAAGCGAGCGTCGACAACTCGTCGCTCGATTTTAATGCTTTATCTGGACTATTTTCATGAATTTTTCAGTATCTATGTGAAAAAAATCGTTGTTTATAATGTGACGATTATCTCGGATTTGTGAGTGACGTCACGAGCATGAACAATGGTTCATTCATTGTCAGTCAGAAAATGTATAAAATAAAATTTTTTCGATTATGCGATTGAATATGTTGCGCTCAAAAAAATATTTAATTTCAATGAAATCGGGTAAAAGTTTGTCTAGTTCAGGATTCGAACGCCGACGTCGCGTTTATGACGAATCTTGAAGCGAGCATCGACAACTCGTCGCTCGATTTTAAGGCTTTTTCAGGACTGTTTTTATGAATTTTTCAGATCCTATGTTAAAAAATCGTCACTTATACTGTGACGATTATCTCGGATTTGCGAGCGACGTCACGAGTATGAACAGTGGTTCATTCATTGTCAGTCAGCAAATGTATAAAATAAAATTTCTTCCGTTATTCGATGAAAAATTATGAGTCCAAAAAAATATTT
>JABFPP010000030.1:0-18121 GCA_022817365.1 Mallateleia sp. ZL-2020
ATATGTCAGCTGGTTACTCCATAAAATATTCTCACTTCTTTATAACGCACTCATAGCAAGCCGTTATTAAGCGAGGGTATTTTATTTTGGAATACTCTCTGACGATTGTATATTTTTGAATTACTAATTATCTTTCCATGCGTAATACATTTATAATCATCTATTATAGGCAATGATGTCAAGATTGGTCAAGAAGAAAAAGAAAAAAGTGCTCTAACAGACGTTAATCAGTTATGTGCGCTAACACTTACTTTTATAACCGCTCGTGAATCTGATGAAACGGCTACGGTAGCGGCTAAAGGCGGCGCACTACTAGCGTGGTAAAATAAAGGATGGAGTATAGCTGCAATTGCACCAGTGGTCCCCCAACCCAGGAGCGGAAGGCGGCTAAACAGCAACAATAGTCGATGGCGAAAAAAGCGGCAAGCAACAACAGTAGTCGATGTCGGAAAAAACGGCAGGCAACACTGATTAAGCGACTCAAAATAATTACTCGGTTTCGCACAACACTGTTACCCGTACTGACAAACTCGATCTCGTTGATCTTTTATAGGATACAGGAAGGAGACAATATTTTCCGGATACACGGCAAGAGGAAAAATTATCTGCCCGGACAAGGATTGTCCCGATATATATATATTCTTCCCCAATTTGGTACATGCCCCTGACTGGGCTTTTTGGGGGAGTCTTAGTGAAAGGACTAAACAAGCTATTGGTTGAAATTTTCAAGTTCAAAAAAGGAGGGGCTAGGTTAGACTTTTCATTGGGACAAAGAGTCCCATTACCGAACAAGGAGTGGGCTAAGTTTGTTTTTCATTTACCGCCAGAGTTTCCCAATGTGGACCATAATTTATGACCAGTGTTTTCCCAGCGCTTTCTATTTCATGAGTTTTTTTCTCAGCTGTTTAAATATTAGGTTACAGTTTTATAGTTTTTCGGCTGAGCTAGTATTGAGTAACAATTTCATGGTTCTCAGCTGAGCTAATAGAAAGTCATAGTTTATGGCTTTCAACTGTCGAGAAGTATTTTTTCTCTTCCCTTTTTTTGTATGTTTTACAGATTACATGTGTTAAAAAACGATAGTTCTTTATATTTGAAAAGTAAAAGACTTTCCTTTAGCTATGAATATACAGCTTCATATTTTCTATAAAGAAGATAGTGAAGTGTAGTATTTTTTCTTTAAGTGCTTGGGAAATGTATTTTGTATAATCATAAATTATAGGTCACGGCTTAATGTTTTCATACGTTTCGAGAGATAAAAGAACATTCTTTACAAAAAATAAGATGTACCAATTCATGAATTTATGGTTTTAAGAAAGTATGGTAAATGTTATGTATTCATTTTGAGCAGTCGCTCTTAAGAGGAAGTGAGATTTTTAGTAGAAAAATCCACAGCCGTTACAACCCCGGACTTAAAATTAAATGTACGGAGTTACATTTAATTAGGAAAAAGAATTAAGAGCGATCTGGGAAAAATTACGCAAATTCAATAACTCATTGTTCGGTTGATAATTTACTAACTGCTTATATTACAGTTCTCAAAATTTGAAGGGTCTAAAAATGGTAAGCTTGTGTTTTTCCTTTCCTAAGAGATTTGTTTGCATAGGTTCGGTAAGGCAAACAATGTTCGGCGCGTGGATCCTTGAGCGACCAGCTATCTGAGTACGGACGTGTATAGTACAAGCGGGTCTTTACGCACAATATGACAATGGCTATACTAAGTATGAGTCGCGTTCGAATTAAAAAGAAATTTACGCAACCTTATTTTATTGCATCATCCACGGGACATAATTAGTGATGTTGGCAAGTAAGACTAGTTAATCGGTTACCTAGTCTGAGTTGCTCTGTGGTTTTCCAGTCTTCTTAAATTCTCGCGATGCTGGATTATTTGTGAGAGTTATCAAATATAGTATTGTAGCGCCGCGGCGCGGTTGTAACTATAAGCATTTTAGCTAATTAACGCATTGAATAGAAGATGCAATAAATGGGGTGGTGACGCTGAATTATATCGATTCGATTGAAATGCGCTATTTTTAACTATATACGCTATTAATTTGTTGAATCTTAATTGAGTTTTTATTTAAAAATAGTGTTACTCCAGTTTAGAATTTAAGCAATCGAATCGATATTAATTATTGATATTAATTATTTAAACTTGGTCAATTGAATAACTATAAGTTTTATTATTTTTTTTTTCACTTGTATTGTGTATACTAATTATGCATTAGTCTTAAGTTTTAGTTATTCAATTGAAAATTCTTAAACAATATCTTATATTATCCCATTATAATTATATAGCTGTATTAATGCATAAACGGTATTCTGACGATTCTTTACTAATTTGTAGTATTTATATAATTGTTTATCGCATTCATTTTAATGATTATTAAATTCAATATATATATATTCAAAACCTTTCTAGCATCTCCCTGTTTCTCTTCCTCCCATTGATATAGGCAAAGAGCTCAATACTCGGTGTCTGGCTTAGAGGGAGAGAGATATGAAACAAAGTTCGGTTAATAGAAGGAGATGCTATGTTATCTTAAGTATATTAAAATTACACACCTTGGTTAACGTTAGTAAAAGTAGTTCTAAACGCTAATAATAGAATAAGATTTATGATATTCGACGAAATAGGTTCATTGCTAAAAATAGTTGGTTACATTGTTTTTAAAATTAGATTTGAATGTTCTTTCCTTGTTCGTTTTCTAAAACTAATTATCAATTTAATTTAATGGATTATTGTTAATTTTTTATAGAAGAAAATCATAGACATTTAAAGATAAGAAGGATTTTAAATTCGTTGGATTAATTAACAATTTTAATTTTAGAATACGATTCTTATTTGTTGTTCTGACCTAAACTTATGTAAGTTATTATTTTAATAATCTTGAAAATGGTATATTTCTCATAATATTATCTTATTATTTAATGATTAAACCATCAAATTAATGGGTAAAAAATTATTATTTACTTAATTTTATTTCCGTATTTATTATTTTGAAAACTTGTGATTTCCTCATTAATATGGGTTTAAAAAGCAATATTTATTAACATATTTGTTCAATCGCATGTCATACATACTCAGAATCCTTTAATCTTAATATTCGATAAATCTGAAGTTGTTCTACCTCTCTTACTCTCATGGTTATAGGGAAGGATGAACATATAAATTTGCGATCAGGGTTTAGTATCCGATGAGAGGGAGAGAGATAGAAAATACGGATCGAGTGATAAAAAGAGATGCAAGGTTATTTCGAATATGTTTATACCTTGCACGTATTTATTTAACATTTGAATTAATTATTTAACCAAGTAATTCTAGACGTTTACGATAAAATATGAATTATAATGTTAGACGAATTAAGTCTCAATCAAAAAACAATTGGTTGTAATAAGTCTGGGATTAGTTCTAAAATATGTAATACAATCATTGGAATCTTAGTAATTCGACATGATTTATGTTAGATCTTAGTTAATGAACCGAATTTGTAGAGAATTGAATTTTATAAAGGAGCATAATAAGATTTCTAGGGTTATTCAGTTATGAACTGAACGCAACCATTGCAAGGTTGAACGCATCCTTGTTACTAAGGTAACTAGGGTAGGAAGAAAGTGAAAGCGTTACACCGCTCAGGCTTACTTCGCATTAGTGGAGTGTATATATCAGGTTGGGATACACTTGTTAGGGTTAGAAAGAGAAAGGCTGTTGAAAGATAAAAATAGAAAGAGATGAAAGGAGGAAAATAATGTTAATGGTTTATGATACTAGCTGAACTTATTTTTGGATAATTCACATCAATTTTACATTTTGATTGAGGTTCAATACTCATCCAACAATATAATTAAGAACAAATGTTTGTCTAAATCAAGTGCTCATTTCAACTTAGCCAAACTTAAATGTATTTAAACTTGATAAAAATGCTTTAAAATTAAGGGTATGATTAGTTCTAATGCATATTCGTATTTTAAAACTAATTTCATTAAATACTAGTGCGATTTTATTATTAATATTGTTATTATTATTATTTTTTTCTTATTATTCGATAAAATATTATTAATTTTAAAGAGACAGAATTGTGCATGTATGACTAACAAGCTTAATATTACATATAATATTCCTAACCTATTTGGAAGTACGGCGGTTTGCGAGGGTTCTTGTTGGAAGGCTGCTTGTCCGCATCGATTGAAGGCTCGACCCTGGAGGATGATTGGTGCTTGCTCGAGTTCTTGTTCCGGGGAAAAGTCTCGTCCAGGGGAGAATTCTCGTTCTGGGGGGAGTTCTCGTTCTGGGGGGAGTTCTCGATCAATGGGGATTCCTCGTTCTGGGGGGAGTTCTCATTCTGGGGGGAGTTCTCGATCAATGGTGATCGGTTGGTGCAGGTGACCCTGTCCTGGGCTTTTTCGACCTTGGAGGTGGGTTTGGAGGTCGTTCGTCTCGGCAAATGGGCCTCCCAGCTTCGATAGACAAGTTTGGCTCGATCAGCAGTCCGGTTAGTTCGGTCCCTGTATTACCTCCTCTGGTCTCCTGTTTCCTCATTCTTTTGTTGCCCAAGGTGATGAGGAGGTGGGTAATCGAATCCCAGAAAGCGGCTAGCAGATGGATGCTCCAGCCGTAGATCGCATGTATATCGAAACCGTGGATCAGAGTATCTATAATCAATTTAATAAATCGGCAAAGCATATACAAACCGATTAGTCCGGCACTAGCAGTGCCGAACCCAACGATACCTGACCAGAATTTTTCCCAAGCCCTGGTGGCGATGTTTTCTATCTCGGCGCGGTCCAGGATTTTATTGATTGTCATTGGTAGGGAATCAGATGGCCCCATTCCGGCCATTCCTCTAGCCATCTCGTTCAAGATTGTTGGTTTTTCTGCTGGGAGCATAAGGTGCTCCCTCAGCCTATTCAGATCTTCAGGGAAGTAAATTCCTGCGTTGGCCAAATTTCCTGGGCTATTGTATTTCCAAGTGAGCTTGGTTAAGGGTCGTAATTCCACTGGGTTGAATGTTATTTCGGGTTTTTGTCCTGCCCCGATCATTTTATACCAAGCATTATTCAATCTAAACATGGAAGGGACCATCCGATCGCAGATGATTTCGGTGGCCCTTTTGACGAGAATAAGGCTTTTTGGTGTTAAGAAGTAATCCTCATTTTCCCAGGTGACCGGGATCTCTTGGTAGCAGCCTTGTACATTTTGATATTTCACTTTGACTTCCGCACACTGGACAACGTGTGCGACCCCGCCGCTCATGGAGGCGAGATATCCTGGTCCCTTCATAATTGTGTAGACGAATTGTTCTGGATCCTCTTTAATTGTACCCAAGGCATTCCTGAGTACTTGTCGCTCTAGTTCGCATTGATGAAGTAAGACATCCATATAAAGTCTTTGGATTTGAGCCCGGATATGTCTTTCAGAGTATACGAACTTAGTGTTTACGTAGGCAAACATGTCAAGATCTTGGGTAAGCAGTTTTTTCTTCTTTGCCAGCGAGTCTCCTGCGGGTAATTCTGCGATCAGCATCTTGGGATGTTCGGTCCTCTTGAGGGTGTAGCCGCATAGTCGGGTTGTTCCTGTTTCTCGTAGGGCGAATATCATGTCGTCTGAAGCTACCGAGTATACCGCCTCGGATTGAGGAAGGTTAGTGTTTTCCATCCTGGTGGCCTTGCCGCTATATAAAAGTCCATATCACCTCAGGTCGCAGGAATCTCTTTCGAAGGGTTCCCAACATGATGTGCCGCCACTTGAATCTATACATTGACCCGTTTGGAAATCGCATCGGGTTCCTTCAGCTAAAATTATTTCCTTTCTGGATAAGTTTACCGTAGCGGTGTAGGCTTGTAAGGTGATTTGAACGACTGCTGTGACGAACACGTAGTCCCAGGTTCATCATTTGTCACTGTATGTAACTCCAGTACACGTCCCATCGATCCTGGTGTCTCCGGCTAACGTGACGGGAAAAGCCCTGGTACCGTTGATCTTCAGAGTGTCCAGTAGAATGTGTCCCGCGAATTGATACGTACGCTTGGAGTGCATCTCCTTGCAGGTATCCTTAGATATATCGAGATCATATTCTGCAATTCCGTTTTGGACCTGGTAATTTCGGGACCAGGATCCGCAGTACGTAATGTACCGCTTAATTTCTATTCGACATTGGAAGACTTCGACCTCATCGTATTCCGAAGTCTGAAGCAACTCCACATGTACCTCCTTAGATTTTATTTGTGGTTCAGGAAAGTCGCATGGACCGACGTCCAAAAGTGATATTGTCGTCATATTGATATTTTTAGCCTTGCAGTCATATCCGATCAATCCCCAGCTGCTTTGGAAAGAGATTATAAGCAGTAGAATCCAGAGAGCATTTTTTGTTGACACCATTTTCCTATACAATAAACAATCGAAGTTATTATGTTCATTTAATGTTAATAGTTAGTAATTTTAATGGGGGTCTTAGTCTATGCCTGTTTGGGTTGTTCAATTGAACCCCTTATGGTGTATAGGGAGCTAAGTTAAATGTCCCATCTTTCTTCACTGAACGGCACTCTAAGTGCCGTTATTACTTCTTCAACGGGTATAGCGCCAAACAGCTCGGCGGCTATGTCGCGTACGTGGTTTTTGGTATTTTTAGCAGCATATGGGGAATTAGCTTGATCCCGGAATGTTGTATTCAAAGCTTCGGTGTTTCTTCTTTCTTCTTCTTCGTCTCTATTGATCCTGGCATCTTTCTGACGCCTTTGCTTTTTCACATGGGCTTCCCATATAGCTTCATGTTTCTCTTTCTTACTCTTATTGCCATGGGATTCGAGAAGACCCCATCGATTTAGTTTGTAATTCAATTTTGACATTACTACTTCCTCTGCAGGCAGTATATTTTGCTGAGTATAATTTACAGCTTGGTTATACGGTTCTTGAAGATTGGAAAACGTATCTACCCGAGCTTGAGGTTTTCCAGGTGGCGAGGATTGTATCCCCAATTCTCCGCACTTATCGCAAAGTAAAGTCAGAATTTCGTCGGAAGCGGACTTAGACATAGGGCAGGGTCTAGAAGTTGGGCATGTAAAATGTAGCTCAGTTTGATTCCCGCGAACCTTGCGAGTTTTGGAATTGGTAGTAATTGGATGGGAGTGTGAGTTAATAGGTTGTTTGCGTGGTTGGAAGGGGATTTTAGATATCTCCGTCCTTTGAAAATTTTTATTTGGCCTGTATGAATTTGACCCTATATATCTTACGTTTTTGCCTTCGTCGCCGATAGATCGTCAATTCAAAATATCTATCCTTCTCAATGCGGCGCTTAATTGTTCTTTGACCATCTTATTTTTCTTGCGCAACCACTGTACCTCGGCTTTGAGTTTTTCCAATTGTTCGTTAAAAATTCGGACTCGTGATGGGTTGGGGCGCGATTTAGGAATACGCGATCTGGTTAGTTTGGGTGCTCCGGTCTCTATTCCTAGTGTTCTGAATCCATTGGTTAAGTGGGGAATAACTCTGTCTTCCTCGTCCCAACAAAGGGTATTATCTGTGTTGAGTAATTGGCGGCCATGTTAGTTTTTCCTTTTATATTAGTTTTTTGGAATCTGTAAGAGTTAGTAAATGAGTGTTAGGAACTTGGTCTTAGTGTGGAAGTAAAGGATTCTAAGATAAATTACGCTGTATATATATTTATGATATTTTTAACTCAATTAATCAGAGAATTCTGTGTTATCAGGGGTTATGAGTGAGTGTTTTAAACGATCGGCTGAGACGATTCGTGATTTGTTTCCCATTTGGATATTGATTCTCTTGGAATCTAAAACTTCGATAATTTTATGTGGACCAGTGTAATGGTCACCGAATTTTCCGGATTTCAATCCCTTCTTCAGGAAACAAAATTTCCTGGAACAAATTCCTGAGGATTTGCATTCCGATCATAGTACACTTTAGATTTTTCCTTTGCTTTAATTAAATTTTCCCTGGCTAGTTTTTGAAGATTGTGTAAACGTGCTATCAATTTGATTAAGTAATCATCATAAGTTTGCAATTTTTCATTCTCTGGAAGGGACAGATATGAGGGTAAGGTGGCTAATTTTCCACATACCAATTCAAAGGGGGTTCTCTTAGTAGTTTCGTGTACGGACGTGTTATAACTGAACATACTCAATTCTAACCAGTTGTCCCATTCGGAATCTTTGCTAATAAATTGTTTCAAATACTCTACAAGGACATGATGGGAACGTTCCAATGAACCATTCGATTGGGGTTAATATGTAATAATTTGGCGAGTTGTTTAATCAAGTTACTTAGGAAGTTACGACCCTGATCTGTCAATACTACCTTAGGGGTGCCGTAAACACATATTACTCTTTTCAGAAATGCGTCGGCTATGGTCGATCATGTGGCATCTGAAAAAGGAATTCCTATACAATATTTGGTTAATAGATCTTGTACAGTGAGTACATATCTATTTTCATTTGAAGTTACTGGAAAGGGGCCAACTATATCTAATGCGCATTTTTCAGAAGCTGTACCCGGAATATCTGTTATTGTCATAGGTTGTTTCGTCGATACCCGTGTTAATTTTTTTATTTTGCATAAAAGGCATTGTTGTATATAATTTTGTACCTCGGTTTTCAGACCATCTCAACTAAAATTAACTCTAATTCTATTGTAGGTTTTTGTGACTCCCTTATGACCACCAAGAGTGTTATTATAAGCTTCCGAGATTATATTGTACCTTTCTGAAATTGGTGGGTTACTGACTATTCCCGCACAAATGGTAACCTTACATGTACATTTTTCAAACGTTTTCTCTATTATATGAAAAATTTTGTTCCAATTAATTCCATTTAACTCATCTACTTTTGTTAGACTAAGCGTTTCAATGTTGTATTTCTCTAACAAATTATTTAAAATTTTAAAACCATCATGGAGTTTTTCCAATGCATTGTTGCTACCAAAAAATAAGGATCATGAATATATAATCCGAAATAATATTTAGTTCCCTTTTTGAAATATTTAACTGTACCGATTGCGTTTTTACTATAATTTCCTATTTCCCTTTTTCTTTTACATTGTTTTGACTGTTCTTCACAAGGGTTACCATTCGTGTCTAAAAAATACACAATATTGTCCTTACGCATAAATAAAGGGTCCCTTGTTTCGCGTATATTAGTCCCCTGTATTAATTTCTCTAAAATGTCATCGGAATCCAAATCGTTTTCGTCGTCAGTTAAGTTTTCCTTCGGGATATCTACATCATCCGTTGGGTTCGTGTCATATGTTTCTTCGTCTACGTTATCAATAGTGTTCGGGATAATAGGATTTTCGATATCAGGAGAAGTTAAATGCATGCGTGGATCAGAAGCTATGCCTTCATTAAATTGGTTAGATTGCAAATTATCAGTGGGTTCAATAAATTCTCGATTTAACATTGTTGATTCATGACAAGGTTCCTGGGTTGTCATCCCCGGGGGTGATAAGATATTTTCGGGTCTTAATTTCATTTCGTCAGGTTTAAGTTGTTTCGCACGATTTTGCTTCCTTTTTTCGCGTTTCTCCAATTTCTGCATATAATATTTTCCTTTCTCAGTGTTTTTGCTGATACGACCGGATCTAAGGACAGGATAAATGTTTCCAGTGATTACATCGTCTAACTCTAATTCGTCCCTATTGATGGGATTACGTGACAAAGCGTCAGCATTTACATTCTTTTTGCCGGCTTTGTATAAAACTTCAAAATCATACTCTTCTAATTTCAACCGCCATCGCGTTAGTCTGGATGTAGGATCTTTTGCGGTCCTCATCCACACTAATGGTTTGTGGTCGGTAATTATAGTGAATTTTCTACCATATAGATAAGGTCGGAATTGGAATGCACAATACAATATTGCCAATGCCTCCTTTTCATAAGTTGAATAATTTTTTTCAGGTTTATTCAAAGACCGAGACGCGTATGCTACGGGTTTGTCTTTGCCAGGCTCTCCCTGGCTTAATATTCCGCCAATAGCATAATTAGATGCGTCCGTTGTTAATAAAAAGGGTTTATCAAAGTCAGGGAATTGCAATAACGGGGCTTCACTAAGTTCTCTTTTAATTTCAAAAATGCTTCTTCTTCTTCATCGCCCCAAATGAAGGGTGCGTCTTTCTCTAATAATTTCGTCAGGGGTTTAACGATTTGGGAATATTTGTGGATAAATGATCGATAGTACCCTGCTAGGCCTAGAAATTGTTGGATATGGACAACCTTTTTAGGTCGGGGAAATTTAGTAATGGCTTCGATTTTCTTTGGGTCTGGTTCTATTCCGTTATCAGCAATAATGTGACCTAAATATAGTACTTCGCGACGCAAGAAAGCACATTTTTCCGGCTGGAGTTTTAAATTAGCTTGTCTGAGTCGATCAATTAATTTTAGATATTTAATTCTATGTTCCGTTAATGATCTTGCGTAAATAACTATATCATCCATATATACGAAGATTTCTATTCCTTGTAAACCGGATAGAACCACATCCATCAATCGCTGAAAAGTAGCGGGTGCTCCTTTTAAACCGAATGGCATTCGTATAAATTCATAATGTCCGTGGGCAGTAGAGAATGCTGTTTTGTGTCTATGATCTGGGTTTGTTTTAATTTGATGAAATCCTGAAGCTAAATCAAAGACACTGAAATATTTTGCGCTCCCTAACTGATCAAAGATGTCTCGAATAAGGGGCATAGGATAAGAATCTCCAACCGTTTTTTCATTCAACTTACGGAAGTCTAACACCAAGCGCCAGCGTTTATTACCTTGAGGATCGGGTTTTTTTGGAACTATCCAAAGAGGACTATTATATGGTGATTTTGACGGTTGAATAATGTTATTTTCTAATAATTCATTTACTTGTCGATTCAATTCTTCTTTTAGGACCGGAGGAAAACGGTATTGTCTAACATTAATAGGGATATCATCTGACGTTAAAATATCATGTTTAATTTCTTCAGTAAACGTGAGTTTTTCCCCTGGTAAATGGAAACAATCCGAACTTTCATTTACCAAATACTCAGTTTCACTTTTTTCTGCACTTGTAAGTGATTCTAGATTTATAAGATTTAAAATTTCATGGGTTCTAGTGACCTTATTGATAAGGCAACATTTACTTGAATTTATTTTTCTTTTTCTTCGTCCAGCTTTCCTTCCGCCCTTGATTTTGGGTACGGAGCAAGGCTCAGGGTTTAAGTTGTCTGATACAGCTGGACTTGTTTCGTCAGGTTTAACAGTATTGTCAACATTAGAATCAGATAAACCGGAGGATGAGGTAACCTCGGTCGGAGAAAAGGGTTGACCAACGGTTCCTCGGATTTCGTTATCGGATTCTGGATTAGGATTTACTGATTTGGATATTGTGAATTCAACTTTAGAATTTGATAAGCCGGAGAATGAGGCAACTTTGACCGGGCAAGAAGATTGATCAACAGTTCCCCGAATTTGGCTTTCAGTTTTGGATTTAAAATTTAATAAGTCGGCATTTATGAGCTCGATCTCTTGCAACTCCACGGTGGGTATTTCTAACGAGATTTCCTCTTCCGTGGTATTAATTATCGGTAAATAAGCTTTATCATTATCATTTGTGACGATGCAATTTCCCATGAATAAGCCTTTTTGAAGATCTAGCTTAGGAATATACCCTTCTTTCAAATCGGATTCTTTCAAATTTACACAAATTACTTTTTGTTCTCGTGGTGATATCTGGGTGAATGGTTTATGGAATGGAATTTTAATTCCTTTCAAATTAAAACACTTTTCTGCATAGTTTATTTCGGCTTTGGTTTCCGTGAAGAAGTCGGATCCCAATAGGCCGTCTTGTTCTAGTGAGAAGGAATTGGGTACAATGTGGAATTCTGTGTCATATCCCAAAAAATCGATACAAATTTTACCCAGAGTATAAATGGCTTCTTTTGTTATTCCACTAAGCCTTAGAATGGTCTTCTTGTTCACAGGGATATTTGAATTTACAAATTTTTGTTTTATTAAATTGGGGGCTGCTCCTGTGTCTAACAATAATATAAGGGTTTCATCATAGATGACCCGAATGGTAGGAGCAGCAGTGTCTTGATTGAATTTTATGGGTTTGTCAATTATTTGGATTCTATCCGGATTTGAGATGTAGATGGGCGATTTTCGTCCCCTCTGGAGGGGAGGTTTGGGGCGTTTCCCTGTCTTTTAGAATTGTTATACTCCCTGAGTTTACATTCGGTTATAATGTGTCCCTCCTCCTTACAATAATTACATTTAACTTTGGACGTGTTATTAGAGGGATTATTCAAGATGGGGTTTGACCTACAATTTCTTGCATAATGACTATTCTTATTACAAATCTGGCATTTAATGTTGGCTTCAGAATTGCGTTGGGATGCACAATCCCGGGCACTGTGTCCTTCCCGATTACATAATTGACAGCGGGGTTTGGAGGTCCTGCAATTCTGTGCAGTATGACCAGTACGTTCGCAAATCTGGCAGTTAGGTTGGGAGTTAATCTTGCAATTCTGTGCGGTATGACCAGGGCGGTTGCAAATCTGACATTTGTTGCTAGCGCGGAAACAACTTTTAGCTGAATGTCCTGATCTGTCGCAAATTTGACAACGAACTGAGTTTTCATTGGTTGAGTTTACTACATTAATTTGTTTAGAACTACGACAGATGTCCGCAGTGTGATTTGGTTTTTTGCATAATTGACAGATGACATTTTTTGAGGTTCTACACTCGGATGTTTTATGTCCGTATTTTTTGCAAGTCTGACAGATCTGCTGGTTATGGGCCAGTAGATAGCATTCTTTTGCCGAATGTGAAAGTTCGCCGCAAAGAACGCAACCTATTGATCCCGCACTGCCGGTAATACGCAAGGAGTTCTGGCTCTTAATTTCGTTTTCTATTTTGATTGCTTTCAGTCCGGCCGCTGTTAAAGTCGCAACTTCACCCATTTGAACCGAAATTTCACGTTTTAACCCCATGATAAATGTATGTAGGACTTCTTCATTTATTTCTGCGATTTGCTCGGCAGTAATTTCTCCATCATTTTGCGATTTTTTGCATCTGTAATAGCCGTACCCAATGACTTTACACGATTTAAATATGAAGGAACGTCTTCCTTTTCACCCTGGAAGATTTGTCCTAACTTTCCTCGTAAAACTGTTGCTGACTCATATGGGGCGTAAACCGATTTTAATTGGGCTAAAAGGTCTGATACTCTTTCGTATCTATTACCACGAATCGTTTCTAACGCGCCACCCCGAAGTCTAGTACGTGTTAATTGCACCAAACCAGCTTCCGCGTCTGCTGGTAACATTTGTCGTGCATCTTCGCAACCGACTGCAAACTCTCTATATGTGGAATGGTTACTTCCACCCGAAAAAATGGGAACTACCTCAATCACATCTCTCAGCCTGACCGTATAAGCGTTTGCGTTATTAGCCATTTCTATACTGTTATCATCTACTGGATTAAGATGATTTTCGACTTCTTCCACCACAGTTAGATTTTGACTACCGTCTGATGTGTCACTAACGTTCGAATCTTCTAATGTGATTCTACTTGGGTCTAAAAACCCAGAATCAGTAAATTGCGTACAAGAAATGTCTGTAAGGGAAGAACTACGAGTTATTAGTGGCGACCGGGGAATAGATCTGCCTTGAGGAATTGGTGAGAATTTACTCGCGTTCTCTTCCTCTTTGTCAATGTTCGTGGTATTGGAAAAAAGACGGGTAATGGGTCTTTTATCTGGAATGTATTTAGGCATACCTAGCGTATTCGCTGCTAAAAAGCATAATCATAGATTGCTCAAATTGGAAGGACAAATTTCTTTAACGAGGGTAATACTACGGACAACAATTCACGGACTTCTTCACAACCAATTGATCTTCAAAAACCCATGCTAAATGTCAGTATCCTACCGACTGCGCCAAATTTTAAACCATCTGTTACGTCCTGACGAACGTTAGGATGGTGAGGATATTGACACCTAACACGGGATTAAATGAAACACAAGGTTAACAGAGATAACGCTAATCTATTATTCAAAACATTTTACATAAAATGTTATTCGAAGGCTAATCTATTATTCAAAACGTTTACATAAAATGTTATTCAATGGTAACCACTTCGGGGTTACTTGGTTCCGAAGTTGGTTGTGACGGATTGGGACCTGGATTGTTGGTTCTCGGTGGCCTGTGGTTGTAAGGGGCTGCCCGGCAGGTTGGGGGCCGAACGAATTTCCCGGTTCCGTCCGTGTTTCGCGCCAACAACAAAACCTTACGGAAATTCCGGGGTTCCTTGAGAAATTCTCTGACTTCCTGCTCCTCCCCTTTTGTCGCACCAGTTGTAAGAGGGGCAGGAAGGGTATTGTAATTGTAATTGTAACAATTCGAAATGTTATTTATGGTATGACTGGTGGTTTGATTTAACTGAATTTTAGTATTCTGGGTTACTTTAATGCTGAGTTTTTTTAACTCTTTCGCTTGCTCCCTTAACGGGAGCTCGGAACCCCTGATTTCTTCGATTCGGTTGGCTAACGTTTCGTCGCCCGATTCTGTTGCCCTCCGAGTAAGTCGGCTTATCGCTTGCCTAACTTGACGGGATAGAGCGATATCTTCCACTTAATGAAAACAATAGAAATGGGGAATAATATTAAAACCTGCTTTGTAATGAGAGAATTACTTCTTTCTTGACCAAAGTTGACATCTCATGACAGAACTTTACTAGGAGATGCTGATTATCAATTTATGCTGATTATCAGTTTATAATTTTATTTCTCAGGGTTGAATATACTTTATTAATTATCCTTACTCATCGTAACACACTTATAATGAGTGTGTTAACCAAGTTGCTAATTAATATGTCAGCTGGTTACTCCATAAAATATTCTCACTTTTTTATAACGCACTCATAGCAAGCCGTTATTAAGCGAGGGTATTTTATTTTGGAATACTCTCTGACGATTGTATATTTTTAAATTACTAATTATCTTTACTCATCGTAACACACTTATAGTAAGTGTGTTAACCAAGTTGATAATTAATATGTCAGCTGGTTACTCCATAAAATATTCTCACTTCTCTATAACGCACTCATAGCAAGCCGTTATTAAGCGAGGGTATTTTATTTTGGAATACTCTCTGACGATTGTATATTTTTAAATTACTAATTAACCGCTCATACGTAATGCATTTATAATCATCTATTATAGGCAATGATGTCAAGATTGGTCAAGGAAAAAAGAGGATGCTCTAACACACGTTAATCAGTTATGTGCGCTAACACTTACTTTTATAACCGCTCGGGAATTTGATGAAACGGCTTACGGCAACGGCTAAAGGCGGCGCACTAGCAGGACGACACTAGCGTGGTAAATAAAGATGGCAACGGAGATGTCCGATAATGGAGTATAGCTACAATTGCACCAGTGGTCCCACAACCCAAGAACGGAAGGCGGCAAAACAGCAACAATAGTCGATGGCGGAAAAGGCGGCAAGCAACAACAATAGTCGATGGCGAAATAGGCGGCAAGCAGCAACAATAGTCGATGGCGAAGGCGGCAAAACTGATTAAGCGACTCAAATAATTACTTGGTTTCACAAAACACTGTAACACGAACGGACAAACTCGATCTCGTTGATCTTTTATAGGACACTGGAAGAAGACAATATTTTCCGGGTACACGGCAAGAGGAAATATCATCTGCCCGGACAGGAATTGTCCCGATATATATGAATCTTTCCCCACCCGGTGCATGCGATCGATCGAGTATTTGGGGGGTTTTTAGAAAAAGGAATAAGACAAGTTATTGGTCAAGTTTTCCAGCCACGGAAAATGGGGCTGGGAACCTATTTTCATTGGCGTAAGACCTTTTTGTTCCCGAACAATGAGGGGGTTAGGTTTTTCCCCAATTTTTTCAGATGGGAATCACACCTTAATTTATGGTCGGGGCACACTAAAACTTATGTTTTCCAGCTGTTCAAGTATTAGGTTACAATTTATGGTTTTCAGCTGAGCTAATGTTGAATTTCAATTTATGGTTGTCCGCTGTGTTAGTGTCAAGTTACATTTTTAGTCTTCGGCTGAGATATTAAATTTCAATTTATGATTTTCGGCTATAGAGGAGGTTGCCTATTTTATGAGCATTTTCCTTTTTCCTTTTTTCTGTATTTATAGATTACAAAATGTTAGAAGCGATTACTATCGTTTCTAGACGGAATTCTTTGTATTCGGAAAATTAAAGAACTTTAGCTATAAATATCCAACTTCATATTTTCTGTAAAGAAAATATTGAAATGTAGTATTTTTTCTCAAGTGGTTGGAAAATGTATTTTTGTATATATAGGCATGAATTATAGGTCACGGTTTAATGTATACAGCCGCTCCGAAGGAAATTCCTTTCAAAAATTAAGATGTACGATTTTACGTACTTGTGTTTTCGGAATTTATAACTTTAAGAAAATATGGTAAATGTCACGTATTTATTTTGAGCAGTCGCCCTTAAGAGGAAGTGAAATTTTTAGTAGAAAAATCCACAGCCGTCACATAGGATTAAAGACGAAATTGAACACTACCTCGACAAGTTCACAATGATGAAAAAATGGTGATAATTATGAGACACAGCAGTGCCTAAAACGTTAGGCACTATCCAACATCGTAAGGAATAAATTCAAATGCTATTGTACCTCATAAGAACTGAAGTTTGAACTTCAAGGGATATATGCTATTAAAGAAGAAGTTGAGCCATTCCTAGATCCGTCCGCACTGACTGAAAAAAGATGATGGTTCTCAGACCCTGAAGTGCCTATTGCATTAAGCGCTATCAAATCTCGTAAGGGCTATCTTCGGATGCTAATGAACGTCATAACAACTCAAGGATGAGCTTCAAAAGATTCATAGGATTAAAGAGGAAGTTGAACCCTACCTAGATCCGTTCGCACTGACTGAAAAATGATGATAACTTTGAGACCCATTAGTGCCAACAGCATTATGCACTATCAAACTTTTTAAGGGCTAACTTCAAACGCTATCGAACCTCATAAGAACTGAAGTTTGACCTTCAAAGGACACATGGAATTAAGGAGGAAGCAAAGCCTTACATAGATCCGTTTGCACTGACTGAAAGAAGTGATATATTTCAGAACCAGTAATGCCTAAAGCGTTGGGCTGTATAGAATCTTGTAATGACTAACTAATTTCTAACGCTTTCGCTCCTCATAAGGACTGAAATTCGACCTTCATAATACACACGTAAATAAAGAAGGTGATCAACTTTACACAAATCCGTTCGCATATAACCAAAAATATATATTGTAAAATTTATAATATAAGTATATAATTCAAAAAACGATGAAATATTAGAACCCTGTAATGACGAACTAACATCTAGCACTATTGCGCCTCATAAAGACTGAAGTTCGACCTTCATAATACACACGTAATTAAAGAGGGTGATCAACCTTACACAAATCCGTTCGCATATAACCAAAAATATATATTGTAAAATTTATAATATAAGTATATAATTCAAAAAACGATGAAATATTAGAATCTTGTAATGACTAACTAATTTCTAACGTTATTGCGCCTCATAAGGACTGAAATTCGAGCTTCATAATACACACGCAATTAAAGAGGGTGATCAACCTTACACAAATCCGTTCGCAT
The DNA here is from genome assembly GCA_022817365.1 of Mallateleia sp. ZL-2020. Taxonomy (NCBI): domain Eukaryota; kingdom Metazoa; phylum Arthropoda; class Insecta; order Hymenoptera; family Scelionidae; genus Mallateleia; species Mallateleia sp. ZL-2020. The sequence goes on from JABFPP010000030.1 coordinate 17,652, forward strand.
ATAACCAAAAATATATATTGTAAAATTTATAATATAAGAATATAATTCAAAAAACGATGAAATATTAGAATCCTGTAATGACTAAGTATCTTCTAATGCTATTGCGCCTGATAAGGACTGAAATTCGACATTCATAAGACACACGTAATTAAAGAGAGTGATCAACCTTACACAAATCCGTTCGCATATAACCAAAAATATGTATTATAAAATTTATAATATAAGTATATAATTCAAAAAACGATGAAATATTAGAATCTTGTAATGATTAACTAACTTCTGACGCTATTGCGCCTCATAAGGACTGAAATTCGACCTTCATAATATACACGCAATTAAAGATGGTGATCAACCTTACACAAATCCGTTCGCATATAACCAAAAATATATATTGTAAAATTTATAATATAAGTATATAATTCAAAAAACGATGAAATATTAGAATCTTGTAATGACTAACTATCTTCTAA
>JABFPP010000031.1:0-18077 GCA_022817365.1 Mallateleia sp. ZL-2020
TACGGTATCTCTCCTTTTTTCCGCTTTCTCGCTGGGTAAAGGGGAAATTTCTTTCCTCTTGTCTTGTTTTGTTGTGGTACTTGCCTCAATGTGTGGACTGGTTTGAGTCCCGTGATCTATGTCAAACTTCGAGATGTATCTCGGGCAAACCGTCGGAAAATCATTTGAGATCTTTTTTTACTGGGACATTGCTTTCCTAGCCATCTCCCTGATTTCTAAATGGACATTGCGCTTCGCCTTAGTATATAGCAAGAGCGATTCGAGGATCTTTCCCAACTCCTGCCAACAGGAGTTCTCCTTCAAGCCTCCTGCTGATGTCGCCTCTGATGTGCTTGTATCTTTAGATGCTGCGAGGGCCAAGACATCCACCCTCAAAGCACTGCGGTCGCTTGCTAACGACGACTCCGAGCCCGCTTTCTCGCTCTCGGCCGCCGGTACTGGGATTCCGGGTCCCTGCACCGTAAGAGTTTTCTTTGATACAAAACTCTCCATGGATGGTTTCTTATTCGGGGTTCCTTCCCCTAGTCTGTTTGGTCCGCGAGAGGTACTTTCTTTCCCTCCTGTCCTCTATATCTACAGAACTATTCCCCTATCTGCCACCCGGGGACGCGCCACGTAGGGGTTTCAGACTCCCCCCGTGGCTCTTAAAGGTATTCAGTAAAAAAGACGTCAAACTATAATAGGTCTAAAGTCCTTGGACGTGAACTAGCTAGCTTTGCCCGACTTCGGTATAAAGATAACTTCTGCCATTTAAAGGTTTCGATAATAGATTTTTGGCCTTGATTAGTAGCGCCGGAAAGATAACATCCAGCCAGGAGACTTGTATGAGTTCAGACAGACCAGAGCCCATTCGAGTCTCACTTCATCCACAATCGTTCTTGCAAAACTCTAGTATTTCACGATGTCTGTTGCTTGTGCATTCTGTATCTCAGTCATGATCCTTTTCCAATCCGGGATATTTGCTTTAAGGAGGTGAGTCAATTCTTTACTTCACTCACTGTAAAGGAGTCAATCTAATCCATGCTCTGCGGTTAGAAGCCAGGATTTTGCTCAACCTGGCCGCTTCCTTACCCATTTCAATTTTCTCGCAGTAGTTTTTCCAGCTGGTCTGTTTGGCACGGCGGACTTCATCCCTGTATGTATTCCTTATTGATCTCCAGACAGCAAACAATTCCTCTTTCCTGCACACTGTATAGGTTTCCGCTTTATGGTAGGCCCAGCTAAGCCTTTTCTTGAATTTTACCAGTTTTTTACTCCATTATGGTACAGTAAAGTTACTGCCCGCAACCTTGACCTTTCTACACCTCCAGTAGGCCCCCATGGTGACCCCCACCAGGAATTATGCGGCTCCGGCCATCCCAGTGACTGTACTAATGTCTTTCAGAAAATTCCTCAGTACAATTTTTAGCTCCATCAAGCACCAGTTGAAGCGCAACTCAGCCAAAATTCGATCGTTGTTTGGTCAAATAAAGAAGGCATGCTAGAGACTTTCATCCATGTATGTAACTCCTAAAGTTGAGGCTAACCATGATTGAAGGAAATTCCTAAAGGTAGGTTCACAGCCTACGTTGACGATGTCCTAGTCAGAGCTTATCAGGTATGTAAGCAGATTTTCTCTTCTTACATTGGTATCCGAACTGCCCCATACGATATTATGTGCACTTGCATCGCATCCCAAAACCAGTGGCAGGTTCTCCTTTTCGCAGTATTCGACTAACCGTTGAACACCTTTCCTGTCTTTGTGAGAAAAATAAGCTGCCACAAAGACAACTTTAACCATGCCGTCAGTGGTACTACGTTCACAGATGGCTGTTGCTAAATCCCTGCAATACAAATTCAGGAAGGGTATCCCGTTGACACCCTTCAGGGCCAAGTAAGCTCTAGACCTTTCACCCGACTCATACGCCATAACCCTGCAGCCCAGACTGACTCCCTCGACTCTTTCCTTGAAAATCCAAGGTTTTTGGATCAAGGAGATCCCTGTGTGCAGTAGCGTCTCCGCTTCGGTGCAAGTTAATTGCTTGGTGCACGTCATAGGGACGAAATCTAGCTTTTCTCCATAGCAATAGGAGTTGAGTCCTGTATCTTGTCCGTCGGGGGTCCGTCATTAGGGTCGTGGTCTACCTGAAAGTGTACCCTCCGGAGCACAAAGAATGGCCTACATTACAGGGCCCTAAATGCGGCCAGCTGGAAATCCGGTGTTTCTATCACTAGGGTCTTCCCCCTTATTTCATCCCCATCCTTCCTTTCCGTGGTCGCATAAATCTTCCAACTCCCCGTTTTAAAGGTGGGGTTGAGGAGCTCCAGACGCCTCAGGATGGCTGTCGCTGGATCTCCATTGTCCGAAGACTCGAGGATCCGAGTTTTCCGACTCAGTGGTCCTCGGTCCTCCAGTAGCGCTGAAGCAGCTCAACACCACCGACCCTCATTTTGTCGCTTTCCCGCGACATCAAGCTCTCAGCGCGGTCCAAGAACCACCGCATCAAGTAATCGGTTCGTCGCAACCATAACGATGGCAATAACCACAAAAACCTCGAAAAAATCTCTTTGAACTTTGGTCATTGCTTATGAAGAGTCTGAACATACTCTTCAGTCACCGCGAACTTCAGTTTTCGAAGGTGACCCTGGGTCAACGCCATGTCAGGATACTCTTAACTAGTGATGATGATGGTCAGAGGATTAGTCCTCTGAGCCATCGTCAGACCATCATCCACCGTCCGGTGTCTCTTTTGAGGACGTTTGTCAAGAGGTGACAAGTTGTCCATCGGAAGTCTTTTCCGAATCGGACTTTCTGCTATGGACGACTTGCCGGAGTCCAACCCAGTTTTCCTTTTTAAATCAGCCCTCCTGGCCTTGCACAATCGTTTTCTATTCTTGCCAGTTGGTCCGGGCCCCCTACTCTACCCAGTGGCCCCACTGGTTCGGTCAAAGTGACCATCCCAAATGCTTGAGCTAAGTCCAGCTTCGTTAGTTTTATTGCTTTTGTTGTTTTTATTCCTCTCTATTTTGTTCCCACGAGCAGCTAGGGAAAGGATGTTCATCTACTCCGAACCCCGCATGAGTGAATAGGGTTGCACACGATGCAAAATCGTCAGTTATCCCGAAGAAACCGTTAGTGGCATGGTATCCTCCGCGTCATGCATCTCTCAGCATGGTATCTCACATCTTAGACTAGGACGTAAGTGTCCGTCCCGTGAAATGAGAATTGGCTACCCGACGCAATCGTTGACTGCATCAGGGGACGGTTTGTTTGTCATTTCAGGAACCAACATCACAAAAAGTTTCGCTAGGCAGCCAACAGTAAGCCCCGTCATCTGCCTAAAAAAATATAGGGGTCGGTATCGCTCACCCATTCACCAATCAATGACAGAGCCCGTTTATAGGGATGTGAACCCCATACACGACACAGCCAGTTTATAGGGATTCCTCCAGTCACTCACACCTCCATTCAGCTCAAATAAGATTTCGTTTACTTAAGTCTTCGTACCCGACCGAAGTCTTCGACAAGGTCCTGCGATCCCTAATGGTGGGACATTGACATTAGTGTTACAGAATATAGTGTAATGTGCATTAGCATCCACTTCAATCAAAACATCTTGCTTTCAAGTCGGACATAAATCGATCAATGCTTTCATCGGAAACGTTATCGGAAGGTTATGGGAACGTTATCGGAAGATTATTGGAACGCTATGAGAAAGTTATGTGAAACTTATGGGAACGTTACGGAAACGTTATCCGAACGTTATGGGAAAGTTATTTGAAGATTATTGGAACGCTATGAGAAAGTTATGTGAAACTTATGGGAACATTATGGGGACGTTATCGGAACATTGTGGGAACGTTATCGGAAGATTATTGGAACGCTATGAGAAAGTTATGTGAAACCTATGGGAACGTTACGGAAACATTATCGGAACGTTTCCATAAGTTTCACATAACTTTCTCATAGCGTTCCAATAATCTTCCTATAACGTTCCTATAACGTTCCGATAACGTTCCGATAACGTTCCAAAAACATTCCCATCGTATTCCCGTAGCATTCGCATGGCATTCCTATGGTATTCTCATGGAATTTCCATAGTATTCCAATATTATTCCCATAATATTCCCATAAGGAATTTATTGTTTATTTATTGTATTGTATTTATTTTTTATAATAATTATTTATTTATTTACTATAATGATGTACAGTAGTATTATTAATAATATTATAATTAATTATATATATATTAATAATATATTATTAATTACAGTATAATTATATATGTATATAAATTTATATACGATAAATAATAAAGAATTTCACTAATATTTATTTATTTAATTAATATTTAATAATATTATTTAATTAATAATTGTTTATATCATTAATAATAAGTTCTAATATCAGCGCCATCTCTCGCATGTGAAGAAACCACAATTTTGCTGGATATTATAATTTATCGCTATGACGGATAACTATAACGATTCATTTAGACGCGTTCCTATTACGAAGCAAGTTTTTTGTTGGAATGGTGGCACATCGTTTTCGGACTGAGTATTTTCGGAATGATTCTGGCGCCCCTTCATCTCATGAGTTCCTTTGTCTTGTGCAAAATCGGCCGATGGAATAATCATCTTTGTTGCATTAAGCAACTTTTAATTATTCTTTCGAAATTCTGAATAACTGTCGCGGCTAAGTTTCTTCAAATTTATGTATCGCAATTTTAGTTTTTGTTTTGTTAATTGCTTATATTTAGTGCTCAGCGTTATGATTCGAAGAATTAGCGTGCGTAGATGTGAGATTCATGTATGTATGAGTGTTAGCAACCCGCTCTGTTTGATTGACCCGCGATACTCATTCATAATTCTGATTTATAAAAGTACGTTTTAACGAGGACCTTGCAGTCAAACGAGAGTCGATCAGTCGCGAATTACCGTCCTTCACTCTTTTAAGACCCCTAGTTTCGGACACATAAATTATTGTATAGCCTGTTTTGCGATCACTCTGATTTACTTAACAATTCCGCAACCGGAAATATCGTCGCGTGTTGCGAAAAGTATGTGTACCGGGAAAAGCATTCCTCACGCCATCACCTCGCGTGTGCGAAATTATGTAGTTTGTATGTGTGGTTTTTAAAAATAAATGTTTCGTGGTGCGCTAATTCGGTTGCTAGTTTTCTTTTGATTCTACCCGGACCTCTCCTATCCGCGATTCGGCTGTACGGAGAAAAAACAAGGACCAACAATTTTCCGAATCCGAGGGATTTCCTGCCAGACGAAGAAGGGCTGCCTCGGAAGGACCCGGGCCCCCTTGAATCGTCAACCAATCTTCCTATCAGTTCCATTTGTGTTTCTCTATTCTTTGATGGTTGTAAAGTCTCTGGTTCAAAGTTGAGACAGCAAAATTCTTCACTATTCATTATTATGGTGCATTACCGCGACATGTTTACCTTTGGACGTTTAGAAAGTTTTCATTTTCCATTCAATCTCCGAATTGTCTAGAAGAGTTCTGTAGTAGTTGGGGCATGTTTCTTGAATTAGACCCATGCCTGTGTGTCTCACTGCCAGCCACTGTGCAACAATTGCCGTAACAGCTTTGCAGTGTTGTACATTGATTTAGAGAGATAGGTAATTGTATCTCAACATTTGTTCGATAAACAGAACTAATACCCGCTTTCATTACAGCCACTTTTACTTTGCATGTTGCCAAGAGATCCCCATTGACAGACCTTTCTACTTCTAAGCTTAATTTACTTGTTATTTCGGTAGTGTTTCCCAATGAATCTATTGTGGAATCATTGAGAGTATAGTACAAAAATTCGAGTAATTCCAAAAAGGAGCGCCAGGTGACTCTTTGCCTGGAATTTAAAAGTTTCTCAAAATTGGATCAGCATTGAAAATATTTAAGTAGGCTCACTTTTTAAGATAAAAACAGCTTCGATTTTTAATTGTCTATGTGAGTAACGTAGATGGACTGTGGAGAATATCCAGAGTAACATTAAAAAACGTGACACATTTCTTAGTTCTTGGATTCCGTAACTTAAAGTTATGAACATTTTAGTTATAGATATTTTTAGGTAGTATCCGGCTACATTTTATACCTGTAACAGTATTTCAAAAATCACGTACATTGCTTCGGTATCGCGGCAATATAACAAGTAATATGAATAGAATATAATATAAAATTACATCATTATCCCATCAATTTATGTGCTCGATTTGGAAATTGGTTCAAACCGAGCTTAGTCTCCCTCTTTAGAGCAGCCCTCCCAGCCTTGCCCAACCGTTTGGTGTTCTTGCCAGTTAGTCCAGGCCTCTACGCTCCCTAATGGCCTCAATAATGCCTGATTCGGTCAAAGTGACCGACCCAAAAGCCTCAGTTAAAAACCTCGGTGCCGAAGTCTGGCCGTCACGCCCGTCGTCATATCATCGTTCGAATTGTCGTTTGTTTGTTTAATGTTGTTTTTGTCTTTATTGCCCATTTTGTTCCCACGAGCATCTAGGGAAAGAAGGTCCATTCAGAGCCCCACATGAGTATATAAGGCTGCATACGATGGGAGGTTGCCAGTTATCCCAAAGAAACCGTTAGTGGCACGGCACCCACCGTGTCATGCATCTCTCAGCACGGTTTCTCACACCTTAGACTAAGGCTTGAAATGAGAACAGGATACCTGATGCATTCACGTACGCACGACTATATCAGAGGACCGCTTATTAGTCGTTTCAGGAACTACCATCCCAAAAAGTATCGCCAGCCTTTTTTTGGGATGGATCTTTTTAGCGTTATCGGCTTACTGCTAACGGTCACCCGCCTAACGAACAAATAGGGGCCGATATCGCTCACCCATTCACCAACCAATGACAGAGCCCGTTTATAGAGATGTCAGTACCATAGACGACAGAGCCCGTTTATAGGATTGTCTCCAATCACTCACGCATCCATTCTGCATTACCGAAATTCCGTTTACTTAAGCCCCCGTACTCGACCGAAGTCTTCGACAAGGTCCTGCGGTCCCTAACGGGGGATAATTCGTTTAAATTAAAAAAAAAATAATTTCAAAAGTTTATGTTACTATTATTCTTAATTAATCCAGTTATTTTGTTTAATAACATTTTTAACAATAATCTTAATTTAGAAAACATGTTTCTTATAAATCTTGTACAAAATAATCTTATTAATTTTTATTGCATACAATTTATATAAATCATGCGAAACAATAAAGACTATGTTTTGCTAGTAATATTTATAAAAATCTTTAACAAGATCAAGCTGTCAGGTAAATAAAGTATAAATATATATAAATATTTTATTGTTGTTCTAATTTATTTACAGAATATTGTAGCTGCTTGCATTTTGTGTGAGCGAAGAACAAAAGATCTGTATGTTGCGATGTGGGAGGCATTGAAAGAAATGGTACCAGCATTAGGGAATCATTTAGAAGAAATTATAGCCGATTTCGAAGCGGCAGCTATTTCGGCTGTGAAAGAATGTTTCCCTCGTGTACGAATTGATGGTTGTAGTTTCCATTGTTGCCAAGTACGTTACTGACATTATAATTAGGGGTAGAACTTTTTATCTCTCCTTTACATGCTATTTCGTTACTTAAATATCAGTACCATGGAAAACTCTGTTACTTCGCTACTCGAGTATCGTTGGAATATTCACTATTTCACTACTCGATTGTCGCTGAAAAGTTTGTTCCTTAGGTACTCAAGTATCGCCAAAATGTTCACTTGCCAATTGAGTTATGAATATTGATGAAAATGTTGCTACTTCACTACTCGAGTACCGCCGAAATGTTCGCTTCTTCACTACTTTCAGTTAAGCCACTCTGTAAAGCAATTAACAATCGTAATTGATAACTGATTAATAACTCATTTAGATTTTAAAATTTATATATATTTGATACCGATTGTTATTCCTAACTGAAATACTTCGACAAATTCGGTATATAAAAACCAATTAAATGTTTGGCTGAAGGTAGCGAACATATTTACAGAAAATATTTACTCTTATTTCCGATTATCAACTCAGCAAAAATCTTTCAATGAGACCGTAATAAGACGTTTTGTTTTAACACATAGGCAATCGTAAAGAAATGGAAATTGTTAGGTTTGTCATCTGCGCCAACAACACTGTTAAAGTTAGCATTGGGTATTCCCCATGTGCCGCCAAAGTTTTTCCCCGAAGCTGCAACAGTCTTGCAGAACGAAGCAGATGATTATGAAGAAGAATATGAAGCGTACGTTTTCCCACCCTTATACATATAAAAATCTATATTTTTATTTCGTTTATATTTTAATACATTACTTTGATCTATTAAAAATTTTAATACAAATTATACTTATTTACTGTACAGTAAAGTCAATGCATTTACCAAATATATGCGAAAGACGTGGATAAAATATCCTACTCGCGTTAGCGTTTACGGTGTTTCGGTGAAGACAAATAATGCGACTGAAGCATATAACAGATACTTAAGAGCCAGGATGGGATCGCATCCAAGAATCTTTTGCTTTTTGGGTAAATTTACATAAACAATAAAAATGTATAATACATTATTATGGAACTATATTAACCATCTAATATATCTTCATGTAATATATCTTAAATTATTAGATAAATTATTTAAATTATTATACAGATAAATTGAATCAAAGAATCAAAGAGCAAGTACTGGAATACAGGCGTCTCCGTCAGGGTGGCAGGTCAATGAGAGCACAACCTGCCGACATAAAGCCTCGACAGTCGTTAATTAAGCAGAAGCAACAAGCTTTAATCAACTCCCGGTATTTCATATTGAAATTTGATTTTATAAAAAATATCTCTATATTATACAACTCATTAATAATTCTCTATAATTCTTAAGACTAAACGCTACTAGGGAGTGTACTCTAAACCATATTCTTTAGAGTACACTCCCTAGTGTACATTTATTAATGCATACATTTTGGTACATACTCCTTGGTGTGTACTCTTGGATTTATACTCTTGCTGTATAAACTTTGTTCCTGTATTATATAAATTATTTATTATAAATTATAATAATAATATGATATAAATATAATACAATAATTGTAGAATTGATGTCGAGCAGTTTCTAAGAAGCCTACTAAAGACTTCTAACAATGTGATTTACAATACGAGATACGAAATGGGCGGTTAGTTGAAAGAATTATTTAACTTATAGGCTTGTTCTATAGTTATTATAATAAGCCTATTCACTTAGCATTCTCAGTTTATTATAAATTTAAATTTCACATTATTAGAAGACGAAATCACAGTAAATATTCAACAGCTAAATGAGCAAGAAAGAATGCAGGAAGAAGATGAAGATTCAGACGAAGATTCTTCTCTTGCTTCTTCGCAAGGTATGAAACTAAGTACACTTAATAAAGTCTATATACGTATGTATACTCTTCATAATGTTATTTCGTTATGAATTAGGAATTGTTAAAATTTGTATTGAGGGAATGTTTCCCAATTTTTTAGATAATGATTCCGAAAATTCTGAATCAGAAAAAGAATCAGAATCAGAAAGAGAAACATTTTCCGATAGTGCCAGTCCTTCGACTGTTTCGAGACCTACCGCTAATGGTAAGAACAAAGACCATAACAAAGGTAAACAATTAAGAAAAGTAAAATAAAAGTACTGTAGGATCAGGCTACATAAACGTAACTAATCAATTCATGAAATACATGTATCAAATATATGTTCGAATTACATGAGGTAAAGATGTCGAGACATGTTCGTAACATATATATATATAAGGTATGATACCTAAATACACTTCCACACACACAATGATTTCTGGTAGCATTAGACCTACGTACAATACACGTACAACCGTACTGCCTTCAGTCTATAAATTTTACAAAAATATTACGAACAATTTCTATCAAATTACCACAATGTGTAATACGTCAAAATTGAATATTAATTATAGATCAAGAGCAATCTAAACAATCGAGTAATGCTCAAGATGTAGAGGAGACGGACCTGAATTTTTCAGGTGAAGGTAAATGATATTCTCTTGAACGTAATTCTGAGATGCAAATACAAATGATTTGTAATATTTTTGTGAAATAGTTCACAAAAATATTACAAACAATTTCTGTCAAACAACCATAATAGGTAATACGACAAAATTGAATGTTAATTACAGATCAAGAGCAATCGCAAAATTCAAATACCTCCCAAGATGTAGAGGATACGGACCTGAACTGTTCAGGTGAAGGTAAATGATATCCTCTTGAACGTAAATATGAGATATAAATACAATTTATCTGTAATATTTCTGTGAAACATTTCACAAAAGTATCAGAAACAATTTCTGTCAAATTACCACAATGAGTAATACGTCGAAATTGAATATTAATTACAGATCAAGAGCAATCTCAACAATCAGATACCACCCAAGATGTAGAGGAGACGGACCTGAATTGTTCAGGTAAAGGTAAATTATATCCTTATGAACGTAAATATGAGATGTAAATACAATTGATCTAAGCCTAAGGGAACATAAACCAAAAATCAACGTCGACAGCGAATTGACAAAATGTTGATTTAATGTACAAGCAATCGTTGAATGCTCTGTAAAATAACGCTTAATCAGCATTAATGACTACAACATTAAATCAACCTTATTTGAATGTTGAATCACCATTCAATCAGCGGTAACATTAAGAAGATGTCAAAGTGATTGGGATTCGAACTTTATCAACGTGCGCGGTTTTTATTCGTTTATATCTATATAAAAGCATATTTTTACATTTAAAGAGAACTTCTAGGTTTTTACTGAACATAAGAATAATTTTTATGCATAAAATTTTAATTATATTGACACGTAATTACACAAAGTTTGTTAAAAAATATTTTGTTGACTACTAGTAAGAAACTTTTTTCAATAATATTTTTGAAATTACGAGTTAGTAGATTTTAATTTGTATTAAACTAAAATATTCTCCCATTTTTAAAAGACCTGGGCGTTCTCATTAAATTGCAAAATAAATTTTAATATGATTGTATATTTATAGGATATTAACTCAGTGACTATAACTTCCCTAATAGCATAAGATATCCCTGTGATACTCGAAAGATATCACTTTGAGATATCACAAATATCACAGAAATGTTCAAAGATAAAATGCGACGTATATAGGATATTCCGTGGATATTGTAATGTCCGTATTGTATCGCATATTAAGTCGAATACACATATACTTATAACTTAATACTTCATTAAAAGTATCAAGTATCACATGTCTTGTCAGCCGTGGTTACCAGATTTTGAATTTGTAACTGTGGTACTGTTAGTTTGAGTCCTAGCCACAGAATCTTTTTTTTACTTTTAATTAATATAAAATAACAATAAAGATACATATATAATATTCCAGAAATATTTTTATCAAAGTCCCTATGATATTACCAACATCAAACATTACAATATCCATGCAGTATCCTACGTACGTCACAGATTATCTTTGAACATTTCTGAGATATTATCAATATCATAAAATGGTATACCGCTGATATTACATAGATATCTTTATCTCAATGCGATGTTCCTATCATGTTGAAATGACGAGCTGTTAGGATTAGGTTGGCTAATAAACCTCTCTTTGATATCCTCTTAAGTCAGCTTATAATCAATCTAATATAAGTATAATCATCTTAATATCAACCCAATATAGACTACATTACCTCATTTTCATTGTATGAGCAGTGAACCCACATATGATATAAGAATCAATTTTATCTAAAGGTGCAGTATCTATAAATGACATTTTATATAACAATTCACTTTAATTTCAATCATTTTATCTAGAGGTACTAATCATGTTATCCGAACAATTATCATTAAAAGCAAACATCTAAGTAATTGTCTTTAAGAAAATTTATAATTATTATACAAAATGTATATATAAAGAAACTATTCAAATGTGTCAGCAAATATTTAATAAATATTTCCACATAATAAATAATATAGATGGAAGTAATTTAATTTCGTCAATACATATTATTGCCAAATCAACTGATGTTATGCCGTGAAAATAAATGCTTTTATAATTTGAGATTTCTCTCGTATAATTGTAACAAGTATTCATACCAAGATCCACTAGGTATTGTGGACTACAAGGTAGAAATTTTTGTTAAAAAATTAATATTTAATTTAATTTTTCAACAAAATACAATATTAATTTCTTGATTGAAATATATAGTATTTTTTCTAACCTCAAAAAAATAAATACAAACTTTAATCAAAGAATTAACATTCTGACGACACTTATGATACGAATAAATTGTTGAGTAACATTGAAAAAGTAATTGTGTAGCGAAGGACAATGAAATTTTTGTTATATATTAATTATTTTTAAAATTATTCACCAAAATGCATTTTGGAGCACTTATTTAAAAATTAGACTTTGAAACGAATGTTTCGTTTATAAAACGGTGCGTTATCAGCGATTTAGTTTCTAATATTTTCGTCCGCACATATATTTGACGCATCATCACCTCCCGCTCCGCTATAGAGGGGTGATGCATACGTTCCCCACCATGCCGCGCGGTCGGGCCGCGGCTTTATATATCGCGAGACTTCGAGGCAAAAGTCAGTTGGAGCGGCGCTTCAGCTATCGCGTGGTGCAACGCGAAATAGTTGATCCGACCCGGCTCGACTTCGGGACTCGTTTCCGATAGGACTTCCCAGCGGCGCTACGTTGGTAAGTTCTATCAGGTAGTACAATACCGAGGAACCTCCCGGCGCGGTGCTACGTGCTCTTTCACCAGGCGGATCCAGCTTTGGGGACGACGTTTTGTCGCGGTGCTACGCAATAAAATGCCGCCGCGTGCCTAACGAAACTCCGGTGACTTCCGGGAGAATATTCGCGGCGCTATGTGGCCATTCTCCGGATGTATGCTTAGAGCTCAGAGAGACAACCATCTCGATCCCAGGCATACCAAGACTCCAGCCACTCCCGGAAAATATCCGCAGAGCTACGTGGCCATTTTCCAGGTGAACGCCTAGGACTCCGAGGTGGATTCCTCGCGGTGCTACGCGGGTAAAATCATCGAGAGGCCAACGTCCGACTTAAACTCCGGCGTAAAACCGCAACCCGACTCCAATCGAAAAGAAGCGATCCCGACCGAAGCTCCAGCGTAAAACCACGACCCAACCCCAACCGAAAGGAAGCAATCCCGACCGAAAACTCCGGCAAAAAAACCGTGACCCGATCCCAATCGAGAAGAAGCAATCCCGACTATCAGAAATCTTACCGAAGACATTGTAGCAACCGACCGAGACCGCAACCACAAAGACCTACCACCGTTTACATTTCATCGTACAGTGTATAATTCAATATCGAATAATATATGTCGTCTTTGTTTTCTTAAAAACTCTGTCGTTATCATATTTTTACCGTACCTTCTCCCCGAATCCTGGACACTCTGAGAGCCCACACGGGCCGGAGAAGGATACTTCGTTACAACTTCATCAGTCATTGACAAATCCCCTCAATAGCTGCTATGTCGATAAACACACCTCCACAACAAGATGCTACTTATTTGGGGCGATATTTCATAGCGAATTAAATGTGACTCGGAATTCAACTCATGCCTCCTAAGTGGCGGGCAGGTGTTATGCCCCTCGAGTCAACCGGCACGATTTATCTGTGGGAGTAATATAACCTTACTGACCAAGTCACAGCACTAGATACGTACAAGGTTATAAAACACCAATAAAAATCTATATAGGTGACACTATTTTCCACGAAAAATCCTTCAACATATAGAATAGACGGCGCGTGCTAATGGCACCGCCAGTTACTCTACACGTCAGAGAGGAAAAGTATTGGAATTTGTTGACACCTTTTTGAATTGTTTCTTTCTGTTTCGAGAATACTTTCTGTTTCTTTCTAACATAACCAGATTGGTTCTTTTTGTATTAAAATGATGATTCTAACGAATCTGTTTGTGTTAAAATGAGACAGAAATAGACCACATTTATTTTTCTCTCGCCCACGTAACATGATTAGTGGTACTACGCATAGTACATTATATATACACATATATATATATATTTATTTATTTATTTATATATATGTATCGATAGTAAAATCACCTAGAAAATGGCAAAACCTACGGAAACTCACGCTTGAGTTTTGTACCCCTGATACGGATTTCTGATATCCTTTGTTGCCACGTAAAAACTAAAATGAGATAAAATGACATGTATATAAAACATACCTTTAGATAAAATGTTATAAAGTTAAAATGCTATTTAGATTTTAGTTTCAACGAAAATTCAATAAAATGGTATGTATATAAAATAAACATTTATATAAAATAAAGTTTAGCGAAATTGCATCATTAGATAAACAGAAAGTGACGCGACCAAAAATCGACAATAAAGTATTCAACGTTTGTAGACAATGTTTATTATTTATAGGAAAGTGTCGTATTTGTTCAACGGCAACAGCGAGCATAAAGTTCCTGCCATGTCAGCACTTGTGTTGCTGCAGCTCTTGTATTAATTGTATTTCAATATTTGGCACTTGTGTCCAATGTGAAGAGGAGTTCGAAAATTATATAAATATTTAACTTTTAAAAACAAATCAAAATAATTAATTAGAACACTGATTTTTAATCATAAATAAAATAATAAGGTTAATCTATGCGAATATATAAGTTCACTGTCAAAGGAGGTGTTGCATTATATAACTTATAGGCATTTCAAACATAAATAACTTCTTGTTCGGCGTAAAAACGCAACAACATTTTTTGGCTTTATTTCATTTATTTTGAGCTTTTATTTGAAATATTGTACATAAAAATGAATCGTAACAAAATGCGTATCAAGAAGTGTAGTCGCATTTTTCCGCGAGTGTCTGCAACTCCTATGTTGTACGGGGAGTTGCATGATCAGACCCGTCAGCCTGGGTCCGCGCATTGGGATCTTTGCAACGATTTTGGTATAAAATGTGTGTAGTATAAAATGTATTTTGTATTACATGTGTGCATGATATAATGTATTACTATATGTATGGAATATAGTGTATTTGGTTTAAAATGTTTGCGGAATAATATGCATTTGGAATAAAAAGTGTGTATAATAAAATGTAGTTGAATTGAAATGTGTGCTAGATAATATATGTTTGGATTATAATTGGGATACAATTATAAATAAATGTATGGGTGTATGGGATAAAATATATAAATAAATCTATTTCGGATAAATTAGAGGTTAGGATAAGTTGTATTTGGAGTAAAATGCAAATAGATTAAAATGTTCAAAGGATGCAATGTATGCGGAATACATATATTTCGGGATAATATTTGTGCGGAATAATATGTACTTGATATAAAATGTGTATGGCATAAAATGTATACAAAAAATGTATTTGAGATTAAATGTTCGAGAAATAAAGTGTGTGCGGTATAATCAAATTTGTGTGGGATAAAATGTACGTAGGATAAAATGTAGTTAAGATAACATGTGCAGGATAATATGTGTTTGGGATAAAATGTGTGTAGAATAAAATATATTTGAGATAAAATGTGTGTAGTATAGAATGTATTTAGGATTAAATGTGTGCCTAATAAAATGTTTTCGGGGTAATATGTTCGTAGGGATTAAATGTGTGTGGGATAAAATATACGTGGCCTAAAATGTAGTTAAGATTAAACGTATAAGGGATAAAATGTGTCTATTATAGAATATATTTGGGATTAAATGTGTATGGGATAAAATGTATTCGGGATAAAATGTGTGTAATATAAAACGTATTTGGAATAAAATGTGTATAAAATAAAATATATTTGGGATAAAGTGTGTGTAGTATAGAATGTGTGTGGGATAAAATGTATTCGAGATAAAATGTGTGTAATATAAAACGTATTTGGAATAAAATGTGTGTAAAATAAAATATATTTGGGATAAAATGTGTGTAGCATAAAATGTGTTTGGGATTAATTGTGTGTGGAATAAAATGTGTGCATGATAAAATGTTCTTGGAATAATATATTGGTGGTAATTAAATGTGTATGGGATAAAATGTGTACATCCCTTTTCAGCAGCAAAATATTCCTTTTTTTACCGCAATTCAAATATTAACATAATCCTCCTGTACCGCAAGGTTCTGTTCCACATTATTATTTACATCACAAGAAAGTCCAGTAAACTTAGCAGAAATGTCAAACGTGGAAAAATGCGTACAAATATGTCGTCTCGTAATGAATAACTCCGCCGACTTAGCTGTAAAAACAACAGAAACAGCTGTAGGCCGATATGTCGGAAATTGCGGATAACGGATGCACAGTAGCAAGCCGACCGCGACTCAGCTGAGAGCAAGTCCCACCGCAAGCGCGGCCCCTCTACGGAATCACTCGTCCCCCACCTCCGGGCAGAATAGTAAAGGCCGCCATACACCGTACACGCGAATCACCAGCAAACGGTCGCTAACACAACCACATCTTAGAGCGCAATGGCGCGTTCTACCTTCCTTAAACACTCGAGTGGCTTCGGGGAGGACGTTGAGAATGAGAAATTACGGACGAAAATTACAATCAAACAACCGACTCTTCTTACGTCCGACTTTTATCCAATTATTCAGCAGCTAACTATTCGCTCATCTAGAGAGCGAAATTCCATTCACTTATTAATAGCTATCCGGTTGGCCGACCATCAGAAAGACCGCACATTCATCATGAAAGTGCGAATGACACATTTGATTGGATAGCGTGTTTAATGTTTATCACGAGTTTGTTTACTGCTGTGAATTTCCGTCGATGCGTATGGGTTATTGGTTCAGCGAATGACCTTAAAATTCAAGAAGCCAGAGCTAATTAAAGCGAATGTCATTCGACAGTAAAAATCGAATAATCGACTGTTTTATCGTCCCATCCTATTGAATTCGATTTAATTGCGAACGCAATTACGTTTGGGTTCTTGGAAATAGCAGAGCCTCAAAATTGGAACTTTCAAATTCGAGTTGAGTTGGTTCGAGGAATTCAAGCAGAAAGTGATAACGGCAATAAACAAGTTATTTAATCCTTCTTTCCGTATTGGAAGTAAATTTATAGTTTGTGGAAACTTTCGGATTCATTAAAATGGCGTTTCGTCCATTGATGGTGGACAAACTTGAAAATAAAAAATAAAAATCTCAACTTTCTTAAAAAAAAAAAAATATTTGAAAAAAGGTGTAATATTCTACTCATTTATCTGATGTTCGTTTTTAGACGAATCTAAGGTCAACAACATATTCAGTAAATCGATTTTTTCGCCAACGGTACTCGAGTCTGTTCAAGGAAACTACCAATTGCGAGTGCGGAATATTCTTTCGGTTGGCAAACCTGCGGCCTACACGGAGTGTGCCTGTTCTCGTCCCGTGTATAAGTCGCACCTCCTTCACACCTCGTATTGGAAATCAGAATACTCCTGTCCTCGTCTCCCCCAAACTTTATAACTCCGCCATTCAAATACGTCACTGGCGTAGCCTCAGCACAATAACGAGAATAAAAGGAATGCCGTAAGAAATGAGATTTTCTGGCTCCTGCTATCGCGGCGGATAAAGAAGGACGGAGTATCTCTTTCCTTGTAGGTTATTGTATCAAGGCCACAAACAGCCAGGAAACCTGATTGTCCATCCACGTTTAACGCATGTGAATAAATGTGAACGTAACGTTTGTCGAATGCACAAAAGAGAAATAATACGAACCGAGAGAATTGAAAGCCAAGATATATACGAGTGCCATTGAAAAAAAAGACAAAAATAAAGTCAAGTACAAAAACACGGTTTTTTCATTTTTACAAATACGTAGTTATGAATAATTTACGTAATTAATTAGCATACTTGAATCGTTGACTTTATTATGTTGAGGAAGAATATTCAGCTTGAAACGCGGAATCTTGTTCGCAATCTTTTATATTCCACTCGCGGAGAAGAAATTTACAGTTAAAACCTTAAATTGTTTGAGTGATTTATTTCGCGGTAAAAAAGAGTGCGCATCGTGTAAAATCTTTCGTGTAAGGTTGTTCGGCAAAAAGAGTCGGAATTAGTATTTTATACTTAAATTAGTGTTACACAATTGATTAAC
>JABFPP010000032.1:0-17995 GCA_022817365.1 Mallateleia sp. ZL-2020
AGTTATAAACAATTCAATTTTTATGAGACTTTTTACGTAATAATTCATAACTTAGCGATTATTCCATGGAAATTATTGAAACTTTGATATATTGTACATTAATCCACAAACTACAAAAGTAAATATTAAACTTTTGTTTATAACAATTTTTAATTGAAAATTAGTATTTTTTAATAAACAAATGCAAATATTAAAGGGTTCTGGAACAGTTTCAGCGAAAACTCTTAATGATATAAAAACTACATTTAATTTAAAACAATTCAATGAAAAAAACTCTTGGTTACACTAAAAATTGCGGAATTTATATTGAATTAAAGTTAGCCGTGCGCGCCGCCGCTTTTGTCGCTACACCGACGTGCGCCGTGGCGTGGCATCTATTTCGCTGTTTTTGTTATTACTATTAAATATGTTTATTATAAGTTAATTAACATTAAGTTATCGTTAATTAGCAATCATTAATTTATTGTTAATTAATAAATAAATAACAAATTTTATTTTTTCTTCATTTATTAATTGCGAAACTTATAGGCCTATAATAACTTATATTTTTATATTGACAAGCAAATCATTGTTACTCATATTATAATAAAACATTATTTTTTATAAAACTATATTGTTGCGATAAAATTAAAATAGTTCATTACAAGATTAATAACTGAAAGAAATCAATTGTCAGCGGAGAGTAATTTGCATACAATTTTTTTTTCTTCGTTCAGTGAAAAACAGTGAAAATTACGAGTGTTTTTCACTGTTTTCGCGTGTACATATCGTGACTGCAATGTAGTTTCATGCAATGAGTGATCTTCGTCTGTAAAAAAATCAAAGTAAATATTTTTGAAAAATGTCCGTGCCCAATTAAAAAACTTTTCCGGTGTCGAAAAAGGATCTTTGTTAACCCGCTGTAAACTGGTCCTGTGAGCATGCCTTTTTACCGTTCCCCCGAGACCATCACATGCTCCTTTTCCATGCGAAGTAGCGAAAAAATTCCACTCAGCTTTTACTCCAAAATCCTCTTCGTGGCAAACCAAATTTATAAAATTATACTTATTTTTATACTGCGATCCCGCGCCATCCGAAAAGTAAAATATTTTTTTTACTGCATCGGGACCGAAAGTGCGTTTCAAATACTCAATCATTTTGCAGTTGAACAAATGAACGGAACTAGCATCATGTCGAGTATGTTCGGAAATAACAATATAATTTACATGGGAAACGATATCATTCTTCTTGAAGTAAATTACATGAGGGTGCAGAGTCGCCTGTTTACTAGCCCAATGATAGGATTGAATCGCATCTTGGATAGTGCAAGTATAGTTTTCTGCGAAATCTAAACAAACCAAGTATTCTCCATGCTGCAGATTACCCTTTACCTCGTTGAAATAATTGGCTTGTGATTCAGAAATATAATCATGCTTCATAAATACAGGCAAATCTTCATTAAAGTTTCGTAAAAAAAGGTCTACACTCTCAGTCTCATGCACAATATCACACCTGGTTAAAAATATAAATGCAGTTCACAATATTGCAAAAAAAGGTAATGCCAAAAGGTAAATGGATGACAGTCTGAAGTACCTGTCAGTGGATGCCCATTGGTCGAATCGAATTTCTGAAATGTTGTTAGCCTCCAACAAAGTTTTTAAACTTATTATCATTTCTTCACTTCCTGGACAATCCTTACACATAGATAAAAAGCAATCTCGTTGTGGATTTTTGCATATTATTTCAACAACAAAATCGCGATATGTCTTCTCAAATGGTACCCTTTTCTCTTTAAATGCCTGCTTGATCCGAAATATCTTCAATTTCGTATTCTGATGTTGTTTGCACACACAACACATTGTGCGATCCCGATTGGCCAGTTAATATACATTGCTTGGGGCGCAATTTCGTGAATTTTGACTTTGAGATTTGAATATCTGGATGTTTTTGTTGAAACTGATTAAAAATTTCTTCAATATTGCCTAATAAAAGCCTTCTCTATTCATGGAAACGTTTACCCTCGCGAACTACTGAAATGTAGTCTTTGACGCCTGGCATCATACAACTACAGTCATCAGATAAATAGTAGTTTTGCACTGATTCCACCGTAGATGCAGGAAGACGACGACCTTTTTTGGATCCTGAGTAAACTGCAAACCCACCATTCATTCTTATTTTTCTTACTTTGCGTGCCATTCGATGCGAAACATTAAACTCTTGACGGATTCAATTAATGGTCCAGTCTGAAGGAAGCGTTGTCAATAGACGCAATTTGTCTGAACGTTTGGTTTGATTTGTTACTGCTTCCTTCATGTCCTCCACCCACTTATTATTTGCATTAGTTATATTTAGATTATCACTTTGGTTCCCTATTAAGTTTCGTTTAATTCTGTCGATTGAGTCACCAAAACTTTTTTTCTTAGCTCTGGACACTTTCCCGCGGCGAATTTTGACAGGGGGTACTTCGATTTCCTCAAGTAATTTATTTACATTTTGTACTTTTATTTCGATATCAAGAAAAGGATTTTCATAAGTGTGATCTTCTTGCACGTTATCTTCATCAGAATCCTAATGACAAACAATGCCAAAATTATTTTATTATTTATTTTAATTTTATTAAATAAAGAAAAGTCAAATAAAAATTTTCGTTTTAATAAAAAAATGTTTAAATTAATATTACATAAAAATTATTATTTATATAATATTTTTTAAATATTCAATTACAGTATTTGCATAGAATCTTTTATATAAAATTATATTATTTCATTAGAGGATTTACAGCACTGTTTTCAGAAGAAATCACTTTTTCCTCTTCGCCTGTGCTTCGAATTTCTTTGGACTGCAATGTTTCTAAATTAATCTCAACATTTTTCTTTGATTTATACATCAAACATTTGCAAGCATTACAAATGTGTTGTCCAACGAAGGAATTAAAAATTGGATCCCACTGAGCACTAATTTGTTGCACATTTTTGTAAACAGACTTATGTTTCGGCTTATTTAATGGGTTGCAACAAGTTGCTGGATTAGGCATTTTGCACTCACACTTACATCCTCACACTCACATACGCAAAATTAAATATTTATTATCCTATATTATATTAACTTTGTATGTTTATCTAAAAACCGCGATTCAGTTCGTACATGTCAGTTTGCGACTTGTTTGAACTTGAGGCCGCGCGTCGGTGTTCCGCGAAACAAGCGACGGTGCGCATGGAAAATTTTAATTCGATATATCTTTTGCAATTTTTAGTGTAACCAAGATTTTTTTTCATTGAATTGTTTTTAATTAAACGTAGTTTTTATACCATTAAGAGTTTTCGCTGAAACTGTTACAGAACCCTTTAATATTTGCATTTGGTTATTAAAAAATACTAATTTTCCATCAAAAAATTATTATAAACAAAAGTTCAATATTTACTTTTGTAGCTTGTGGATTAATGTACAATATATCAAAGTTTCAATAATATCCATGGAATAATCGCTAAGTTATGAATTATTACGTAAAAAGTCTCATAAAAATTGAAATGTTTATAACTTTAACAATATTGCAATTATTTGCAAAACCTTTATATTAGGTAAGTCTCTTATATTAAGCTTCCGAAATATGGAATTTTTTTTTAAATTATTAGTAATTGGTGAAAAAGGTGATCATTTCGCAAATTCTTACTCAACTATAAATTTCGAACTTTCAAAACTGAAAAGTATCGAGGTAAATTTCACATTTTAAAATACTTTTAACAAGTACGTTGTTTAATAAAGTTTGAATATTATTTTTGGAAAATGTTGGGTACAAAAAACATTTTTGACACAGTAATAAGTAATTATTAAGACGAGCGCAATAGTCACTCGGTATTTACACGTCGGAACATACTGCGTGCACGTAGCGAGCATCTAACCGGCGAGCGTGCTCGTAAATAATTAATCATAACTTTATAAGAAATAAATTTAATTTGCTGAAACTTTACAAAAATATTGCTGAAGCATAAATAAACAACTTTCTCACTGGAAGTTTTTTGAAGTCGAAAATTACGTCGATACTTTTTTGGTCTGAATGTTCAACTGCACGGGTTCTTACGCGGCCATATTAATAATTAAATAATAATGAGTTATTACCATTTTTTGTTATCAGCAATGACTTTTAGGTATCGGCATCTCAAAATCTCTTTGGAGAAAAAAGTTCAAGTAAATTAGTAAACAAACAACCGAGTTTTTGCAGTAGAACGGTGAAAAAGCTATTGAATTTGATGACCTGAAAATATTACGTTTTTAATTTTTATTTCATTAACTATTCACTTAAAAAAATATATTTAATAGTAAAAAGATGCGGATTTTTAAACTGCATAAGATACTAATTATTAAAATTGTAATAGATACATTTTAATTATTTGTAAAAATCCCACGGCATGATAAATTGTATGCCTAGCGTTCAAGCGCTCATCGAGTTTTAACATCCGGCCACTCAATTACAAACATTAAAACAAAAATATGAACTAGTAAATTAAATTATTTATTTTAAAAAAAGCGGCAAAATGGCGGGAAATTTGAATGAACGCCTTGGCTCGTCGAGTTTGCAACCGCAAACTCTGATTGATTATACCATTTCTTTTTTTTAATATAAACAATTTATGTAAATAAGGCAAGACAATGAGGAGTTAGATTTACATAAAATTTATATAATTTTTTATTTACATATAATTTACATAATATTTACATAATTCTGGCTATAAGGGATCTTAATTCAATTCTCATTTAATATTTTTTTTGTCCCGCGTTTTCAAGGTAGTGATTAAAATTTGTTAATGTAGAATGAGGAAAAATTACTTTTATCTGGCTTTGGAAAAATATTTATTACAACTATTTTAAACAGAAAGTACATAATAGTATTTTTTTAGTCTTAAAGTAGAAAGAAGTTCAATTTCTTTTACAATTAACTGTTCAAAACAAATTCAAGATATACAGATTATTTAATACACAATACAAAATATGTTAACAATTGGTTAAATATACGTAAACAATATCTTAATATAAAGTAAACATTTGCATAAACAGTGCTTGGTGTTTTTAAAAAGCTATCTGCGTTTTCGATTTTGAACACTTGTAACGGTTGTAGTGAACAACTGTCTAGCACATATTATCCACAGAAAAAGTTGTTTGTTTTCATGCTTTAGAAAGTTTTGAAAGTTGTTTTATTTTTTTAATTCGTATAACTACGAATTATTTGTAACTTGAAAAATGAATGCCGTTTTAACATTTTATATGTTTGGAAAAGTATTTAGAGAAAATCTCAATGTTTCTGTCTCGTTCTTTCCGTAATTTTGGCTCCTAAATATAACAAAGGTGAAAGCTTTCAGAGTTTTGATGAACCACTTTTCGAATATTAATTATCACTTTTATTGTTCAACATTTTGATATCATAATCACTAATAGAAAAATAACAATATTTCAATTTGTTTAATATTAGGTGGATAGTGATACAACTAGTCGTGATGACTTGCAGTTTGCGGGAAAAGAAAATCAATCTAGTTCGTCAGTGGACGGGGATGATTGTGATGAAATACCGCTCAACATCTTTGCGCAGTTGATGAAGTTTGATGGAGGTGAAGACGAAATATCATTACATATAAAAGTAAACAAAAACGAAATAATGTTGCTGATTTTACAGTACGCAGTGATTTATAAGCTATCACCAACTGCTTTATTGCATCTTATCAAATTAGTAAATTGTATACTTCAAAATTCTATTTTAGAAGACTCGGTTTATTACATAAATAAATTGTATAATTCGTGCAACGTTATCACATACCATTTATTCTGTACAAAATGTAATGTATATGCTGGAAAGTGTGTAGGAACCAAAAATGATACTTTTTGTCCACAATGTAATGAAAAAATATCTTTTAATCTTAATAATAGTTCAATTTTTTTTGTAATTTTTAATTTTAGTGAAGACGTAAAATATTTGTTAGAAGAACATAGCAAATATTATCATTATGTTATGAATAAAAGACAAAGTAATTCGGATGTATTAAGCGATATATATGATGGTAGAAAGTATCGCGATTTTGTGAATTCATTGCCCAATAATATGAAAAAAAGTTATGTTTCATGTATATGTAACTCGGATGGGTCCCCAGTATTTCAGAGCTCGAAATACTCTGTTTGGCCAATTCACACGGAAAAAAAAGTTTGTGATACGGACAGGAATCCCTGTGGTATGTCCAAGCAAAGTCATGTTGCATTTCCATTGTAGACAACATGTGGGAATTGCCGTACGTTTCCTGTGCATAGCCCAGGAAACGTACTGTGGCGTTCTCAAGCCTAGAAAGACTGTGGTATATACATGTAATCACTGTGATACTCACATGCTTCGTTTAGTTCATCATACAATCGAGTTTGAAAGGTTTTCGCATGTCAGGAATTTGACATTTGATTTAAATAACATAACCTCAAACAAACAGCTGCCATTAACAATTGCATACATTTTTATATATGCAAGGTAAAAAAACTTGCAGATAAATAAATTTTATAAACGAGGCAACATTATTAAAACGAAATATATGTTCGATTATTATGTCTTAATATACATTTGATGATTCAGTCTCGGGATATATTAAATAGCTGAAAATAGTGTTTTTACATCCTTAATATTATATATGAACTGCAATCATCCTTGCCTCACATTCTGTAGCAAGAATAAAAGCAGCTTTTGCAATAAAAAACAATAGAAATAATGTACTTTAATATAAATAAAGTATTTTTTCCACTAATTAATATCAATCGTTTTAAATTATTTAATTATTTGAAATGAAATAAAAATTACATTTTAATGTATATTCAGTTTTAAGTAAGGGATATTGTTAAAGATATTACTAATAACAAAAAAAATTGCAAGAATTCTAATGAAGTTTGTGAACTAATTTTTGTATATAACAAACATAGCATTTTAATTAGCGATATATTTAAAATGTTGTGCTCGCTTTACATAAAAATTTTACATTTAAAAAAATTGCAAAGAAACTAAGTTGTGTATAAATGATTTTCTGACTCTGATTAAACGTATTAAATACTTTTCACACAACAATTTGTTAAAAAATACATATTAATGAAATGTATCTTAGAAAGGAAAATGATAAGGATAGAATGGAAAAACTTAGTCACGAAGTTTGTTTCTTAAATCTATATAATATACCACGATTGCGCCGTGGTATATTTGCGTCGCAGTCCGTATAACGGATTAGAGTGAGTAAAATGTATGCGTCAATAACACGTCGTTTTTCTAATATTTTTCCTGGGCATATCCCAGGAATCGACATAATGTAATCACTCCAGTCATTGTAGATATGTGAATACTACATGCAAATTTTGGTGATACTACAGGATTGACTCATGGTATTTACAGGAACCTGATGCTGTAGTGTACATCAGAAATTTACATGGAGATTTCACAACATTTTTTTGCCGTGCAGCTTTTAATTAATGAATTACCAGTTAATATAAGAAATAATTCGACCGTTCTTTGTGGTTTATGATTCGGAAAGCAGAAATCCGATATGAGAATTTTTTTGAAACCCTTCATTGACAAAATGAACGAATTATCTGTAAATGGTATTAAATGCCTAATCGAAAGTGAAGAGATGAATATATTTCCGTTTACCATTTGTTATTGTGTAGATTCGGTTGCACGGGCACCTATGCAAGGGATTCATCAATTTAATGGAAAATACGGATGTAGCTGGTGCTTGCATCCAGGAAAGTACATTAAACAATATAAAACTACGAAATATAACATTGTTAAAAGAAATGTAAATAAAAGAACTCATACTGATTCATTAACTAGCATAGCTGAACTGGAACGCTTAAGAAAAAGTCCAGAAAGTAAAAAGGAAGAAGTTCACGTTAAGGGATTTATATATTCTTCTCCTTTTCCAGGCAATTCGCTGAATATTGGTTTAATTCTGGTAAACAGAACTATAGTATTGAAGCAAGAGAACAAGAAGAAATAAATAATATTTTGATTAAAGTTACACCAAACAATTCAGTAGATCGGTTAACTAGACCTTTAAATGAAAGAAAGTTCTGGAAAGCTACGGAATTGCAAAACTGGGTTCTACTATATAGTCCTGGAATTTTGCGCCATTATTTGAAAGAAAACTATTATAAAAACTGGTTATTACTTGCAGAATCAATGTATATTTTGTTAAAAAGTGAAATTAGTGTTCCAGAGATTAATTACTGCAACCACTCTTGTAGACATAATTCCCTTAAAATCTCTGAAAAACTCTGAAAAACTCTGAAAAATACTCTTAAAAACTCTCAAAATCACTCTAAAAATACTCTTAATAAGTGACTTGGCTAGTGTGCGCGAGCGTGAGTGGACGTGTGTTGGCGTGGCTCTGGCATTTCGGCGATTATTGTATTGTGAGCGTGTTTAAGTCAAAGTTTTTAGATAGGAAAGTAAGCGGAAAGGGTTTAGGAGCGTAGTGCGGAAAGAGTTCTGGCGGTGAGAGCGAAGGAGTTAGCGAAAAGAAGAAGGAAAGGCCAACGGCGCATTTGGAGGTTAGGATGGCGGGTAAAGGCGGGAAAGCGGAAAGTTTATTGCAAACGAAATTGAAAGTAGCAAAGCAAGATAAAAAGGTTACGTTTGAAATGGGGGGAATCGAATTCCAAAAAGAAAAAGAGGAATTAAAAGCACTGAGGAATGAGGTTAAAGACGAATTAGCGAAGGTAAGCAAAGAGAGGTTAAAAATAGAAAAGTTAAGAGTAGAAATGAAACCAAAAGAGAAAATGATTGTTTTAAAATTGGAAGAGATAGAGGAAAAGATAAAAACGTGGGAGAAATTAGTTTCAGAAAGACAGGAATTTGGGTCGGTATCGGAGGGAAGCGACATCTATGGGTCGAGGGCATTGTCGGTATCGGGGAGGTCGGTAAGTTACCAAGGGTCGCTGGCAAGCTTGACAAGTTGCCTGAGTGAGAGGGAGATAGGAAAGATAAAAAAGATGGTGTTAAATCAAGAGAAAAATGAGAGGAAAAATAATGTTATAATCAGAGGATTTGACACGAAAAAAGGGATAAATAAAGAGGAAATCATGAAATGGATGGAAGAAAAACTAGATGTAAAGGCGAAAGTTGTGAGTATAAGAGCAAGCGGGGCAGTTATAATAGCGAAAATAGAAAGTGAAGAGGAAAAAAAAGAATTGATGAGAAAGAAGTTACAACTGAGAGGGTCAAAATTTTTTATTGATCACGATTTATCTTGGGAGGAGAGAAAGACGCAGGAGAAAATCGTTAAATGGGCAAAACAGAAAAGAGAAGAAGGTATTGAGGTTAAGGTAGGACTTGGAAAGGTTTGGGTGAATGGGATCTGGAAGTTTTGGGAAGATATAGAGAGAGGAGAAGAAAAGAAAAGGACGACCGGAGATAAAGGGAAGGTGGCGGAGGATTTGAAAAATGAAGCGAGAAATTTCGATTAGACCAGGAGTGGAGAGTTATGGAAACAGTAAGGGAGGAGGGAAATTTGAATGATACAGTAATAGGGGGAGGAAT
The DNA here is from genome assembly GCA_022817365.1 of Mallateleia sp. ZL-2020. NCBI lineage: Eukaryota > Metazoa > Arthropoda > Insecta > Hymenoptera > Scelionidae > Mallateleia > Mallateleia sp. ZL-2020. The sequence continues at coordinate 9,527 of JABFPP010000032.1, forward strand.
CAGATTTTTATTTTGGAATGTGGCAGGAATTGGCAGAAAAGGCAAAGAATTTTGGGAGTATGTGGAAAGTCACGATTTTATTAGTTTGTCTGAAACGTGGGTTGAAAAGAAGGCATGGGAAAAATTAAGTAGAGGGCTAAACGATAATTTTATTTGGGAATGTAGTTTCGCGGAAAGGACAAGCAAAAAAGGTAGAGCAAAAGGAGGATTTATAATTGGTATAAGGAAAGTTAAATTCGGAAAGTTCTGTAATTTGAAAGTTAAAGAGGAAAAGTCGGCAATTCTTTCGAGAATAACGCACAAAGGGAAAGTTATTAACGTGTGGTCGATTTACAATTCAGGAAAGTTAAAAGAAATTTTAAACACCCTGGAAGAAGAGATTAATTTTGAGGAGGAGGAAATACTGATCATTGGAGGTGACTTTAATATTAGAGTAGGAGAAATGGGAAAGATAATAAATAAGAATTTATGTGAAGAAGTGGGAAGAGTTAGTAAAGATAAGGTAATTAGTAACGAAGGAAGGGACCTTTTAAATTTAATTGAAAATAAAGGATGGTTTATGTTGAACGGTTGCGTAGAGGGCGATTGGACAGGAGAATTTACATATGTAGGTGCTAGGGGAAATACGATCATCGACCATGTAATTGTAAATGAAAGAGCGTATGATATGGTTATGAAATTTAGAGTAGGTGATATGGTGGACTCGGATCACGCACCTCTGGAGCTCCAATTAGAAAAAGAAGAAGCTGGGAACGAGAAAGAAGAAAGCAGTAATGAGGAAATTGAAGAAAAGTCCGTGTTGGATTGGTCTGAGGAGGCAAGGGCTGTGTACGAGCACAGAACCGATGGCAGTGAAGCAGAGGAAAGAGACCCGTGGACAGGAAATTTGGAATGCAGGTGGAATAAACTAAAGGAGCTGATAAAAGGAAGTATGATAAGGAAAGGTATAAAGGTAAAGAAATTCAAATTGGGCAGGAAGAGTTGGTGGGACAGAAGTTGCTCGAGACAAAAGAGGAAAGTGAAGAGAGTATACAGAAGGTGGAGGCAGGGAAAAGCTGAAAAAGACGGGTACTTAGAGGAAAAAAAGAAGATGAAGGAGCTATTTTCAATGAAAGAAAAGGAAAAGAAGAAAGAAGAAGAGGCAGAATTGAGGAGCGTGAGAAGTGAAAAAGAAGTATGGAGTTTTCTGAACAGAAGAAGGAAAAGAAAAGAGTACATGAAAAATGAGATCAGCGAAGAAAAATGGGTGCAACATTTTATGACACTTCTGGAAGGCAGTGAGAGGAAAGTGTTAGGAAAAAGAAGGGTTCCGGAAAGAGATAATGTCACAAGAATCACACAGCAGGAATTGGAAGCAGTATTAGAAATATTAAAACGGAAGAAAGCAGGAGGACCTGATGAGATACCAAATGAAGCATGGATATACAGCGGGAAGAAAGTAAGAGAAGAGTTGTTCAGTCTTTTTGAAGAAGTGTGGGAAGGTGGTGGAATTCCAGCAGACTGGAGGACAAGTATCGTAGTCCCACTCTACAAAAAAGGGGACAGAAAGGTGGCCTCCAATTACAGAGGCATCTCTCTTCTGGCCACAGCATATAAGATGTACGCAGAGATCCTGAGAAGACGTCTGGTGAAAGAAGTAGAAGAGAAGATCATTCCGGAGAATCAGGCAGGATTCAGGAAAGGTAGATCGACGATGGACAACGTCTACGTGCTAAATCATCTAGCACAAAGAACAATGGAGAAAAAAGGGGAGTGCTTGTACACAGTGTTTGTCGATTTGAGGGCCGCGTTTGACACGGTGAATAGAGAAAAGCTTTGGAAGATTATGGAAAGTCAAGGAATTTCAAGAGGACTGATCATTAGGATAAAGGAGCTCTACGAAGAGACAACCGTAAGAGTGAGGACGGGATCGAGCGATACGGCAAGGGAATTTTGGACAACAAAAGGAGTGAGACAGGGGTGTTCACTGAGTCCACTGTTGTTTAATTTGTACGTAGCAGGGTTAGAACAGGAATTGTGTAAAAGAGGGATAGGTGGAGTGAAGATAAATAATAGGCATTTATGGTCCTTAGCATATGCAGATGATATGGTGTTAATTGCGAAAAATAGAGAGGCGACTTTAGATATGTTGGGAACGTTACGAACTTTTTTAGATGGGCGGGACTTAGAACTAAACACAGATAAGACGAAAATTTTAGTTTTCAGCAGCAATAGGAAAAGGAAAAAAGAAAAATGGGAATGGAAAGGTAAGGCAATGAAAGATGTAGAATTTTTCAATTACTTAGGTTTTATTTTTAACAATAAAGGGAATTATGATGATCACATTAAGGAGCTAAATAGGAAAGGAAGAGTTGCAGCTAGATTAACTTGGGGCCTTAGAGAAAAATATTGTAGGGGAGATTTTAAAAGAAGAATGTGGATGTGCAATTATTTAGTGGAAAGCGTAATGTCGTATGGGGTAGAAATTTGGGGATGGAAAGAATACAGCGTGCTAAAAAAAGTGAAGATAGATTATTTGAGGTGGGTCCTAAAACTGAATTTTGAAACTCCGAGGTACTTGATTTTGAGGGAAACATGTATGGAAAAATTAAAGATTAAATGGGGGTTGAGAGCACAGACGCTTAAGCGAAAAGTGGCAAAGGCGAGTGACTCAAATTTAACAAAAGAATGCTGGAAAGAGAAAAACAAAAGAGAAATTAAGGATAGGTATAGTGAAGAAAGGGAAAGATTTTATATGGAAAAAGGGTGGAGTTTAAGAGAAGTGGAAAGAAAAATGGGAAATGATGCGAATTTTGATGTAATACTGAGAGAGAAGGAAAGGGATCTACAGAGGCAGTATGAAGGGAATAAAATTATGGAATCGAGATACTGTAGAAGATACAAATATATAGAACCAAACAATGTGCCGGAGTATTTGAATAATGAGAAATCGGGGGATATTATAAGCGTGGTAGCAAAAGCGAGACTAGGTAATTTGGAAAACAATAATAAATATTGGACAGAGGAAAGTAAAAGAGTGTGCGTGTTTTGTAAAAAGTATAGAGATAGTTTAGATCATTACGTGAATAATAGTCAAGTAGCAAAAAACTGGTTCTGTGATATTCAGGGGACAGGGAAGCAGAAAATAAAGTTATTGTTAAGCGAAAAGATTTGTACAGGAAAGATAAACGCATTGCGAAAATTAATTAAGGCAAGAAAACTACGAGAATAAGACTTATTGTAAAATAACTGTGATATATTGTGATAACGTGTATTATAGTTTTAGGCCTTAGAAGAATAGGGCATGTTAGATAAGTAGGAACAGATTAGTATAGGAAAGATAAGGCGCATGGTAGATGAATTCATTGAGTGTGCGGAATGAGTGTGTATCATGTAAAGCCAAGTCCATTTCTGAGTACTATAAAAAAATACTGAAATTAATGAATATATATATACTCTTAATAAGTCTTAAAATTTATCTTAAAAACTCTGAAAAGTCCCAATGTTTACAAAGATTAAGAGATTTTAAGAGTTTTTAAGAATTGCTAAAATTGATTTAAAAATTTAAATTTAAATTTAAGAATTGATAAAAATGGATCACACGGTAAATTTGTAAAAAGCTCTGAAAAACTCTTAAAATTCCTTTTTCAGAGTTTTTATGAGTTTTTCAGCATTTTTCAGCAATTTTACGGATTTTTAAGAGATTTTAAAAATTTTTCTGAGTTTTTCAAGATTTTAACATATTTTTTCTCCTCACTCTATCCTTTCAACATTTATCAAATTTTTCAAAGAGTAGAGTAAAGAGAAAAAATAGGTCAAAATCTTGAAAAACTCTGAAAAATTCTTAAAATTTCTTAAAAATTCATGAAATTGCTGAAAAATGCTGAAAAACTCATAAAAGCTCAAAAAAAGGAATTTTAAGAGTTTTTCAAAGCTTTTTACAAATTTGCCGTGTGATCCATTTTTATCGCAATTCTTAAAAACTCTTAAAATCTCTTAATCTTTGTAAAAATTGGGACTTTTCAGAGTTTTTAAGAGAATTTCTGAGAGTTTCTAAGAGATATTTTCAGAGTTTTTCAAAGATATTAAGAGAATTATTTCTACAAGGGCAATTATTGTATAAATTCGTTTATGAAGTAGAAACATTATACGGAATTAAGGCAATGACCTACAACGTGCACCAATTGGTGCACATATCTGAAAGTGTATACAATTGGGGTCCTTTGTGGTCACACCATGGGTTTCCTTTTGAAAATGGCAATGGTGAGATACTCAAGACTATACATGGTGCAGGAGCTGTTATTCAACAGGTTTGTAGATTTTTGGAATTCAAAAGAAGAATACGAAGTCAGTTAAAAAAGTTGGGAGAAGGTGTTGATACATCTGTTTTATGTTTTTATGAAACCATTACCTCACACCACACAAGCAAAACATTTAAAGTAGCCGACAATATTTATTTTGGAGTTTCAGAAAAGTTGAGTGAAGATGTTAGAGTTCAGCACAATTTTTCAAATAAAAGTCTGTGTTATCGTCGTTTACTAAAGAACGGTCGAATTTATTGTACACAAGATAATAAAATAAGACGAACAAATAATTCATTCGCTTTACTATCATGCGGAACTTATGTACACATTGTAAAATTCATTGTAGATATAGAAATTAATAACGAATTTATTATTGTAAATACTATTGAGACGGTAAACGCTTTTGATAATTCATTTACAGACTTTAAAAAAGTTGTTCACGTTTCACATTTGTCTTGCAAATTTTCGACAGAAAAAATCATTAGTTCGTGCAATTACTTAAAAATAAAAAATGATGCATTTCTTATAAGCATACCGAATCAATATTATCATTAAGGTTATATTTTACTCTATTGCGAACTTCGAAAATTGAATCTCCGCCTGAACCCTATGAAAAAAATCCACCTAGGAACCCAGCTAGGAACCCAGCTAGGAACCCAACTAGGAATTTGGTACCGGAATCCAGCTAGGATCCCAGTTAGGATCCTAGCTAGGCAAGAACCCACTCAGGAACCCAGCTAGGAAACTAGCTAGGGAACGAGCTAGGAAATTTAATATTAATTCCTAGGTGAATTCATAGCTGGTTTCCTAGCTGGTTTCCTAGCTGGGTTCCTGAGTTGGTTCTTCCCTAGCTAGGATCCTAGCTGGGATCCTAGCTGGGATCCTAGCTGGGTTCCTAGCTGGATTTTTTTCATAGGGGAAACACCTGTCGGTCTGTATTTGTACTTACATTATATTAAAATAGAAAATAATGAACTGTAGTATTTATTACTTGAATCAATTAAATACATTTTAAACTTTTATATTGGTTATATTTCCACATAATTATGTTACATTTTTTCAGCTAATCAACGTAAAATTTTACCATAGAATTTAAAGTACAAAATTGGTTCATTTTTCTCATCGTGTTCAATCAAAAACTTTTTACGTCATCTTAATTTTTATGGAAAACCTTAAAAAACAATATCTCGATGATATTGTTTTTTAGGATCTAGGTGTTTTCGTTGAATAGGTCTTTTCGTCGAATAAGTCTTTTCGTCGAATAGGACATTTTGCCGAAAAACTTTTCACCGAACGGTCTATTCTTCGAAAATGTATAAATTATTAAAATATTCATCTTCTACTTGTTGGCGATCGTCGCTTCACTCACTCGCTGCGTTCATGCATGGTTTGTTTGTTTTTTATTATTAAATAAAATTAATTATTATTATTATTATTAAAAAATTAATTAAATTATTATTGTTAAATTATATAAATCAAATAATTATTTTAATGTAATTATTTAAAAATTAATTTCTTGGATTATTATGAAAGAAATGTTATTAATTTGAAGTTTTTATAGTTTTCTTTTAAACAATAATATTAATTTAATTGTATATTTATATATATTATTGTGAATTTAATAATTTACTAAATACTATTTTTGGTTATTTCACTTATGTATAAATCGATATTTTTAGACGCCGTAAATGTCGATTCATAGTAAATTATTAAATTAATATATTTTTATTTTATTTGACATTAATTGATAATTAATTAATTAATTAATTATCATTTATTAAATAATAAATAATCAAATTAATATATTTTTATCATTAAATAAACTTTGTCAAATAAATCGATTGTTTCTTTAATTTATAATCATTTTCGACAAAAAGACCTTTTCGATGAAAAAACTTTCGACGAAAAGACCATTCGACGAAAAGTTTTCGGTGAAAAGACCGTATACCGTTTTGGATCTAGGTGTTTTCGTCGAATAGGTCTTTTCGTCGAATAAGTCTTTTCGTCGAATAGGATTCGACGAATTCAGAGGGATAAAGTTAACTAATGCAATATGTAAAACATTATGTTTTAATTTGCCACAAACAGATGCTTAAGGTTAAATTCGGACATTGGCCATATTATTTTTTAAATTGAATTTTTGATCCGGTCCGGTTTCCGGTCCGGTTTCCAAGGTCAATTTCCGATCCGGATTCCGGGCCGGTTTCCGGACCGGATTCCAGGCCGGTTTCCAGACAGGAATTCTGACCGGAATCCGGACCTTTTTTTATAGGGATGTACTTTATCTTTAGTTTTTAATTTTAAGGTAGTTCTACCATGGAGGAGCGTAGCATTAGGGTTCCAAGTTTCACGAATTTTTGCAAAACATCAAACGTCGCAAATAAAAGTATAATTTGTTAATATTATTTATGCATAGTGATAACACAGTTAGATTTACCAAAAACCTGTTAAGATAATATGTTTGAATTGTAAATAAAAATATTTGTTTACTCTATTTTCTTCTAAAAAAGGGGTAGCCATGATATTTATACTTTAATTATATAAACTTAAATTTGGTAATGTTTGAAAATTTCTGCCTATTACTTTTGTATTTTTATTTTTTTGTCACGTGGATGGAAGTGAAGTTCTTCATTTTCCCGCCAAAATAAATTTTGGTGAAAAAAACGAATTAATACTCAAAACATTAAAACAAAGAAAACAGTAAAATTCCTAAACATTATAAGAAGACCGTTAACTGCTTAAAATATCATTTTATGTTTTATTTTCTGCAAATGATTGAAATTACATTTTTCTCGAGAGTGATTTGTAGGTTGAAATGGACTTTCAACCGTTTGAAAAAAATAAAACAGAAAATGATATTTTATGCAATTGATAATCTTCGTATAACGTTTAAAAATGTTCTTGTTTTCTTTTTTTCAATTATTATATCTTAATTCGTTTTCACAAAGCAAAGTTCGAATTTTTGTTAGTTTATTGGCAATGAAGATTCCCGTCGGTATTGTCCATCCTCTTAAGGTGATTCGTCACTCGCTTCGTCTGTCACTCTCACTTTTTTAGTGTCTTTTGTAATCAAATTTGTTATAAAATAAATGTTCAAAGAAACGCGATGTGGTACTCTTACACTATCGCGGGAGAATATTATGCACTAAATAAAATTGTTTTTTGTAACATATTCTCAGAGAACTGTTGGAAGTTTTAATTTTCAACCTAACTTCCAACAGTCTTCCGAGAATATCCCCAACAGAACAGAAACTTAGAAACGTTTAACGAACGTTTTATAAGCTGTTTGAAACGTTTTGAAAACCGTTTTTAAACGTTATTTTGTCCACCTCAAAAATCCATTTTTAAAACGTTTTGTTAACGTTCTAACGTTTCTAAAGCGTTTTTAAAACGTTTCTGATTGTTCCAATTTCTGTGTTCTGTTGGGGATGTTATAGAAAATGGTTTTATTTAGTGCATAATATTCTTCCGTGACAGTGTAAGAGCACCACGTCGCTTTTTTTTGAACACGGAAAAAAAATGTTGTGAAATCTCCATGTAAATTTCTGATCTACACTACAGCATCAGATTCCTGTAAATACCACGAGCGTTAGAACGAGACACCATCTCCCGTCAGGGTATTCTCTCTCGACTCGTGCTTTACTTACAGAGAGGGCATGGCAGCCCTAATAGCACATGATATCACAGGAAGATCTTATTGAGATGAAGATATCCATGCAATATCCGTGGAACATCATTTTGTGATATTGATAGTATCCCAGAGATGTTCAAAGATAATCTGTAACGTACTTCGAATGTTTTATGGATATGGAAATGTCCGGTGTTTGCTATATCTTAGGGACACTGATTAATGATATTTGCGGAATATTATACGTATATCTTTATTATTACTTTATATCAATTAAAAATAAAAAACAAAAAAATAAAATATTCCATTGCTAGGACTCGAACTGACGCCCCACAGTTACAAGTCCACAGCCTAGCGGTCACGGCTAATGAGACATGTGATAGTTGATACTTCTAATGGAGTATTGATTTATAAGTAAATGTGTGTGCTCAACTCATTATTCTGTTATAGACAATGAATATCAGATGTCTGAATAGCCGTGATCGCTAGACTGTGGACTTGTGACTGTGGGGCGTCAGTTCGAGTCCTAGCAACGGATTTTATTTTTATTTTTTTTTA
>JABFPP010000033.1:0-17936 GCA_022817365.1 Mallateleia sp. ZL-2020
GCCGTGCACCGTACATTCGCCATATGAATCGAAATTTAGTTTTTGCCGTTCTTCTGCCTTAGTTTTACCATACGTATGCCGTAGTCTTGCCATACGATTGTCGTATGTATGGCATTCTGAGAATTGCAAGCGACTGATGAATGCCATACGATTGGCAGATGAACGCCATACAGATGCCAGAGGCATCAAAATTTACTTTTATATGCCGTACCTATGCCGTAGTTTTGCCATACGTGTTCTGTACGAATTCCAGACGTACGGCAAACCGAAATTTGCATTTCCGCGCCATACCAATGCCATACTATAGCCAGATGCCCCCAGATGATTTATGGATTTATTTAAGGCTCAACCATATGGCATGCCATACCTCTGCCATACATCCACCAGACGAATGCTCGACGCATGCTATACGTCGAAAGTACGGCATTCGGAATATTTCTGGCTATGCCAAACGAATGCCATACTGTCGCCAGATGCCCGCAGACGTTTTATGTCAGACGTAGGATGAGCATGACATACGGAAGGAGTTTATGTGAACCTGTTAGTGGAAAGGAGGTTATGCTTATATTCCATGGACTTAAAATATAAAATAAAATAAAGTCGTGCTATTATGATTATATTAATTTTGTAAAAATGGAATAATATATTAAAACATCATATCTGTTTGATGTACCACGTTTTTGAAATGAGTTATTAGAATTTCGAAAAACATTGTCCGACATTCTTGATAGTAGATTGATATGTCTATCGTAATCCATAATGTATCATGCATACACCTGACTACGCTTTTATTTAGTAATCTGATATTAATAATCCATTCCATTAACTACACGACTATATTTCAATTTAGTTATTTATTCATTTGCATTAAATGCTTTATTAATAATGTTAAATGTACTTGCAGTGCCCCATATGTTTTAATGTCTTACATATAACTTAAATTCTTTCCGATAATATATTTTCAATACAATATATTTACAATAAAATAATTATGTGAAAGTACTTTTGTTATCTTATGTGTTTAATAGTAAGCAATGTTAAATACAACAAATTTTTTATTATAGCATACATTTCATCATAACCAAACAGATTTTATTTTTGAAATTGAAAAAAGCAACAGTGATTTATTTATTTTTCGACGTACTGCCAGGTAAATGTCAAAAAAGAAAAATCAAGAAAAAAGGTCAAAAAATTGACCATTCAATGTCAGTGTTTGTCGCAGATCCATGGCTTCACTCGTGCTGTCAAACACACACTCTTCTTCATCGCCAAAGATTTCAACCATTTAACAAATAATAATTACTTACCACTGAAAGCTAATATTTTTGCTACATAATATTAATCGTTGTAAGATAATTGACATTCTTCACCAATTTTTTTATCTTCAAAAAAATAAACATCAGCATATACCAAAATAATTAGGATATAATAATCACTCTCGATAATGATTGATTACTTTCTCAAATTCTACATTGTAATCGATGAAAAAGTGCTTTTAAATATTAAAGTTTTTCATAGTAATTAGGAATTAACAATGGCTTTCGATAGAGATTGATCATTTTGTCAAAATCTACATTGTCGTCGATGAAAAATTATTTTTTAAATTTATATTTTCTAATAATAATTAGGATTAAATGTGTCACATTGTGGCTGGTCCTGTAAGGACACAAGGACAAAGCAATTTACTTCAATAAATAATTATTCCCAAATTAATATCTGCGAATATTAACATAAAATCTTCAAGTTATTTTGTGCGCCTGAAAAGGGCCACGAAATCCCCTCCCCGCGTCAGGACCAAATGCCACTAATCGGCGGGCGTGAAAACTGACAAGGGCAGGCCAGAAACAACAACGTGAAATATGGCAGCGCAATTGTTGGCAAAAAAAAAATTAGGATTCAATGTTGGGTTTCGATAGGGATTAATTATTTTGTCGAAATCTACATTGTAATCGATGAAAAACTGCTTCTTAAAATTATAGTTTCTCATGATATTTAGGAATTAACGATGGCTTCTGATTTAGATTGATTATTTTGTAAAAATCTACTTTGTAATCCATGAAAAATTGCTTTTCAAAATTACAGTCTCTCGTGATAATTAGAATTTAATGTTGGTTTTCGATAATGATTCATTATTTTGTCAAAGTCTACATATTAATTGTTGAAAAATTGTTTTTTATAGAATAGTCTCAGTTGATAATTGGTAATTGATGTTGGCTTTCGATTATGATTGATTATTATGTAAATATCTCAATTGTAATCAATGAACAATTGCTTTTTAATATTATAGTTTTTCATAATATTTAGGATTTAATGTTGGCTTTCGAATGAAATTGATTATTTTGTAAAACATGTATATTGTAATCGAAGAAAACATGCTGTTGAAGGTTATAGTTATTCATAATAATTGGGATTCAATGTTGGCTTTCAATAGGGATTAATTATTTTGTCGAAATCTACATTGTAATCGATGAAAAATTGCTTTTTAAGATTATAGTTTGTCATGATAATTACGAATTAATATTGGCTTTCGACAGGGATTAATTATTTTGTCGAAATCTACATTGTAATTGATGAAAAAATTCTTTTTAAGATTATAGTTTCTTATTATAATTAGGAAGTAACGTTGGCTTCTGATTTAGGTTGATTATTTTGTAAAAATCTACCTTGTAATCCATGAAAAATTGCTTTTTAATATTGTAATTTCTCATAATATTTAGGCTTTTATGTTAGCTTTCGAATGAAATTGATTATTTTGTAAAACATGTACATTGTAATCGACGAAAACTTGCTGTTTAATATTATAGTTTCTTACGATAATTAGGAATTAATCGGTATTGATTTTTCATTTTGATTTTTCATTCAAATATCTATACAACTAAGTATATAACATTATTAGAAACCGTATATGGTGATAAAACTCATGGTATTTCATTTTAATGATGAAGGACATTAAATAAGGGTATCAGTAAGAAAAATTACAATTAAATATCAATGTAATTATAGTATCTACTAATAATAATGATTTTATGTGCACTTTCGAAAGAGATCAATTATTTTTTCAAAATCTACATTGCAATCGATGAAAAATTGATTTTTAAGATTATAGTTTCTCATGATAATTGAGAATTACCGTTGGTTTTCGATAGAGATTGATCATTTTGTCAAAATCTACATTGTAATCGATGAAAAAATTTTTTTTACATTATAATATCTAACAATAATTAGGATTTAGTGTTGGCTTTCAATAGAGATTGATTATTTCGTAAAAATGTACATCGTAATCGAAGAAAACTTGCTTATTAATATTATAGTTTCTCATGATAATTGGGAATTAATTTAGCTTTCGATAGAGATTGATTATTTTGTCAAAATCTACATTGCCATTGATTAAAACTCTTTTTTCTACATTATCATATCCGACAATAATTTCCATAGCCAAAGCAGCCATTACATCAGTGCACAAGCTGAAAAATATAACAATCGTTCATTAATGAATTGTTATTTTTATTAAAATTAAATTATAAATAGATAAAATGGAATAATGAAAAGTAATATTTTTTTATATAATTATAATCAAAATAATAATGAAAGTACTCTTCTTCAAAACAGAGTCAAAAAATATACATCTAAAACAATATCAACCATTTTGCATCTTTAGAATTGTTGAATATGATATATGCTTTGACTGTCCTTTTTTTTCTATGTACGATCGCATTCTTCAAAGTCAAATTTTTGTTCTGCACAAATTTCTTTATTTCTTTTTCTTTTAATCTGCAATTATATCAAAATTATATAATTCACATTCATTCGTCAAAAAGTTAGTGCCCCTTCCAGTAGTTATTTGTAGTCATTTGAAGAATGCTTCTACTGAATCAGTTAATGTTTTCATACTTACAATTCTCGGGAGTTGCAATAAAAGTAACTCCTTTACTGTAGTTCTTTCAGTATTTATGGACATTTTTTATTAATGTAAATACTTTCTATACTGCAAAAAATAAAAAAAGAAGCAAATTACAAATATCAATAAAAACAAGGAATCATTTTTAAATATAAACTAGCAAACATATATTTGTACACTTTCAAAATTAAAGACATAAGCACCATAATTGAAATCACTATTGTAACCAAATTTTCATACTACTATGTGTCCAATTTTATACACTTAGCAAAATAATCAGTTAAACTTATTTTCAATCAGTGAGCTGTAATTATCCAATACGAATGTATATCTTTGAAGCAGACCATAAATGGGGGTATTAGGCGAGCGGCTACAGCGAGCGCGGTGGGTATATCCAAGGCAGCTCAAAGAGTTAAACAAATGTTCTAAATAAAATGTTATCATAAATTTGCTTACAAAAATGACTTAAAATTTTAAGGACATAATCTTCAAGACTATATATATAGTTTAACGATTAACGTCCAGCGAATCATAAATGATAAAATTACAATTTTTCTTATAATATGAATAAATCTGTTAAATCAATAAGTATGAAGTTTCAAATGATTCCTTATAATCAATATATATTATAAACTACCGATTTATCATTTTACATGTTTTTAATTATAATATGTTCATAATAACCAAATCGAAAACAATAAAAAATAATCTATTATATATTTCACTTTGTACTTTAGATTCATTGGTTTCATTTTGTTGGGAAAACAAAAGTAATCTATTAAATGACTTTAAAATAAAACCTCCTTTTCCTGCCCACTTCTGGGTGGGGCGAGGGGGAATTTAGAATTTCAATCAGGAAACATAATTTTGATGATTTTGAACAAAGTACTTAAAAATATTAAACTTTTATTCTTATCAATTTTTTAATTGCATGCATAATTTCCGGATTATTACGATGTCACATGATAATAATTGAAATATTAAAATGTTTATAACTTTTGAAATAATAATTTTATTGTAAAAACTATTCGAATAAAAGTTATGTATTTTTCGATGTACTATCCTAATCTGCAATAAAAAATGGGGGTTCCCATTTAAGATTTCAAAGTTGACCCCCGCCCCACCCCCAGGGGGCAGGGGGGGGCTGATTTTAGCACAGAATGATTCCCCCTTCAAAACTGTTAAGATTTGGTCTCGGCTCAATTTTTCGTACATCGCGTATTTTTTGAGTTATTTCAAGTTGTCAAGTTAAATGGGACACCCTGTATATACATACACCTTATATATACGCCTATATATAAGATTGAAACATGTAAATCTCAAATTTTCAAGCATTTTGATTTTCTATTAGAAAATTTGCAACAATTCATTACAAATTAACCATTTTTATTATAACTTTTAGATGTTATCAAGTTCTAGTACATTAATTTTTCATTAGTACAAATAATTGTAGAAATAATTTTCCTAAAAACTCTGAAAATCTCTAAAAAAGTGTTTTTAAAATCTCTCAAATTCATCTAAAAATTCTGAAAATCTTAAAAACACTACAAAAATCTTAAAAGCTGTAATTTTTATGAAGATTAAGAAATTTTAAGACTTTCAATAAAAATTATTAAAAAAACTTCTAAAAACTCTGAAAATGCGTTTTAAGTGCTTTTCAAAGACTTAACGAATTTTTAAGAATTTTAAGGTATTTTTAAGAGTTTTTTCCCTCTTACTGTACTCTTTGAAGAATTCAATAAATTTTTAGAATTTTTTAAAAGAAGAAAAAGTGAAAAACTTGAAAAACGCTTAAAAACTCTTTACAACTCGTAGAATATCTGAAAAAAACTGAAAATACATTTTTAGAGTTTTAAAAAGTTGTTTTTAAATTTCTCATTGTCAATGCATTTTTATTGAAACTCTGAAAATTTTTTATAATCTTTGAGTCTTTCTAAAAAATTGGGACTTTTTAAAGAATTTTTAACAGTTTTTCATAAAATTTTATAGAGATTTTGAGAGAATTATTTCTACAAGGGTAGTCGAAAAATTTGCTTTAAATATATACACCAAATGCCAATATTGCTATGCTTAAAGAGTTAAAAGGTTTCTACTATATATTCAGACTCATTTTTTCATGTAAAAATTGATTAATTTTACCTTCCATGTAACGTCGGTTCGCATTATCTGGTCGGTTATCTTCGCTTGTAACTCTTGTAGTACATGTATTGTTGATTTTGGTTTTTGAAACAGCTAAAATGGCACGTATATATTAAAGTATGTGCTGTTTATGTCTGTACAGAATAACATGATATTTTTCTCTGTGTAATGTCTGTGTTTTTTGTGGCTAGCTGTATTATATTTATTATTTTAGTATCAATATTGTGTAATAATTTCAATAATTTATGTTTGTGGTGTAATTATTTTAAACTACATGAAACCAGTAAATGCAGGATTAATGACTATATCTCCTGACTCAAAAGATAAATAACTGTCATCGCAACAAAATACAAATCAATGCGAATAGTTGCTCTGATTTATCGATAATAAACACCCCAAATAAGAAAATTTAGAATGTCGCTGAAGTGTGTATTTTGATCTTCTAAATAAATTTCAATATCTAATAAGTTCATTATCTAATAAGTGCAAGCAAAGCCTCTAATAACTAGTTCTTAGTGCAAAAGTAAACATTGGCGACTAAAAAATAATGCCATTGTTTTGGTGCACTAGTGCGCCATAAACTAAGAAACTAAGATTTTAACAATCTAATAGTCTGAGAATCTAAGATTTTAAGAAACTAAGAATATCAGCGTCTACGAATTTAAGATTCTAATTGTCTAAGAATCCAGGAATCTAAGAATATAATAAAATGAGAATCTGGTAATCTAAGAATCTTATCTTAACAGAATCTAAGAATTAATAATAGACAACTACATAATAAACAACTAAGAATCTAAAATTCTATGAATCTATAAGTCCAAAAATCTAAGAATATAATAATTTGAGTATTTAATAATTTTTTAATCTAACTGTAAAAACTTAAACTCTAAAAATCTTAGAATCTAATAAGAAACAAAAATAAGAATATAAAATTTTAAGAAACTAAGAATCGAAGAATGTAAAAAACCAATAATATAAGAATATAATAATCAAAGAATCTAGGAATCTAAGAATCTTAGAATCTATTAACAGTCAACTACATAATAAAAATACTAAGAATTTAAGTTTCTAAGAATCTAAGAAGCAAAGAATCTAAAAATCATATAATCTCATAATCTAAGAAGGTAAGAATATAAAAAACATTCAGTTATTTATATTTAATTTTCTATTTAATTAATATATTTTGTTATTATGTAAATTATTCTATAATACACTATATATTATTAATATATTAATAAATTATTTAGAACTAATAATTCATACGTTTAATTTTTGCAGTATGTTAATATTTGAAATTTTCGTACACATCGAACATGTTTGAACTTTTTTACTTACAAACTGTTCCGATTGTTCGTAAACTGTTCGAACTTTTAAACAACTCTATCTTTTATAGAGAAATAAATATAAATTTTATTCGTAATGAATGATAAGTATTATTTCGCTTAACTATTGTGTGGATGAGATACATTATTGTAGTGTGATTGCTGTCGTAAGGGAAAAGCTTTTGAATGATTATTTAATTTTGCTAGATTATGTAATTCAAAATATCTGAATTGTTTAAAGGACGTGAAAAAATAGAGGGTACTGATCGATTTGGTAAGACTGACTTTGAATTTTCTTGCGTTACTGATATTACTGGTTCTCTGCAATTTTCTGAAAATGTGGAACATCTAATAGATTCTGATGGTCTTGGAGATGATCTGGATTGTCTTGATGATACTGATCGTCTCAATGATTTTGATCGTCTAGATGATCTTGATCGTCTAGATGATCTTGATCGTCTAGATGATCTTGATCGTCTAGATGATCTCGATCGTCTAGATGATCTCGATCGTCTCGATGATCTTGATCGTATCGATAATCTCGATGGACTAGATGATCTTGAGTGTCGCGCTGATCTTGAGTGTCGTGATGATCTTGATCGTCTAGATAATGTCGATCGTCTAGATGATTTCGATCGTCTAGATGATCTCGATCGACTAGACGATTTCGATTGTCTATACGATCTCGATCGTGATCTTAATCGACTCGATGAGATTGATTGCCTCGATAATCTCATTTGTGACGGCGATCTAGTTCGTTTGAAGTCTATTAAATTTCTTGGTGATCGTGACTGTGTGTGAAGTGACTTAATTCCTGTAATAAAAATGTCATTCATAATATCCTTCATAGTCAGCTATTTTGTAAACGATTTATATAAAGTTTACGTAAAGAGGGCTCCTCCTGCCATAAATATAAGTCAGTTTGAATTTTTAAACAAAGTTATATCTCTAGGTGGATTGAAAAAAATCGTTTGTACATAATCAATTACCATATTTCGGAAGGGGCGGCGGTGATGGTAATTCATCGTCGGTTGAGAAAACTTTCTTGCATCTTTCTTTTCTTGTTTTCATTGCATCGGAATCTGTATTTATATCTGAACTTTTTAAATATTTCGATAATATGCGGTCTGCTTCTTCTAATGTAGCTAAAAATTTTCATGTTTTTATTAATGAAATTAAATAAAAAATTAGTTTACTTATTTAAATGTAGTTATTCACTGACGGAAAAAAGCTGATTTGTTTTCGCAATCGACTTTCAAAGTAGGAGCATTTTTTTAATCTCTATTGTAAAAAGGATTTCGAAGGAGTCGTCTGCAAATATGTTTTTAATTTTATCACTTTTAAATGTGTCACACCATTGATTTTTAGATGTCAGAAATCAAAAATTTTATGGGTGACACGGTGTTAAAACTCATGCAATACGTGAAAACTAAAGATTTAACTTATTCGATTTCCTTTAAAATTTTGCCAACAACATGCATTTATGATGAAAAATAGCAAAGTTATAGAGTTTTGAAGTTATCTTTGCATTTTGACACTTTAATTTACATTATCATAAATCAATAGATAAATTGTCTTCGAAAAGAAATTTATGAAAATCTCAAATTAATTATATTGTTATATAATTTCCTATATAGTCAAAACAGAATTATCCATTGGTTTACGAGAATGTTAATCAAGTAACGCCAAAACGCAAAGGTGACTTTAGAATCTCATAACTTTGCTATTTTTCATTATAAATACATGTCCTTGGTGGATTTTTAAATTGTATGTATTGCATATATTTTAAACCCACGCCAACCATGAAACTTCGTTTTTTTATTAACATCTAAACATGCACTGTACTTCGAAAATCACGAATTTCCAACTCTGAAAAATTATCAGTTTTTTCCGTCCATATATTATAATTATGAAATTAATTTTTAATAGTAATAAGACTGGTATTCTGAGTTTACAAATTCTTAACCCTACAAAAGATTAACGACCAAATAACATTAATTCAACGTTTAGATTTAAATTAAATTGTATGTAATTAATAATAAAAAACATTTTAAAAACGTTAAATTTGTACATGTTCTTAACATTTATGTTAATTAAACGTTAGTATATATTTTTAATTAATGTTATTTTAAAGTTATTCTAAGTTAACGTGAAAAACATATTTAAAACTAAGTTTAAATATAAGTTTCATGTTATATTAATAAAATGTTTAAATAATCTCACATAGAACATGTACCATAAAAACGTTGAATAAACATTTATTAACCGTTTTGAACTTCAAATAGTACATTTTTGCACCAAGGGAGTAAAACGTAGTTTTACTCCCGAAGTGTAAACAGTATTTTTAGTCACAAATACGAGTAAAAAGTTGTTTTTTACTTCCTGAAATTGTGTTTTACTCTTGAAATTGAGAGAGTAAAACACAACTTTTCGAGCACGTATGACTAAAATTACGTTTATTTGACGTCAATGTCAAATTCTGAAGTTAATACTGTTTAGACCATTAAATTAAAATAAAGTGTGCGAACATTCATACATAAATTATATATGTAGGAATATAAATTTTGATTAAAATGTAATTAATTATGTATATATATAACATGGATAATTTTCTGAAACAGGTCAAGTATAACACTTACAATATGAACCAACAAACTTTTTAATTTCGCAAGTATTCCAGTTGTCGTTTGGTTTTTTTGAATGCTTTACAGCAGTTCGAAATTGAGACCAATTTGCGTAGGGAGGATATTTGCAAATATACTGATCAATCCAGATAGTTGGAACAACTTCAGCGGCATCATCTTCAGACATAATTAATCTATTAAATTAATAAACGTATAATGTACAGAAATGTATAGATTAAATGTATATATAATGTATAAATTAAATCTTTTAATAATAAACAACATACTTACCTTGTCTGAGATTTCAATTTATATTATGTAATTGTAACCAATATATAAACTGAGACACATAAACGTCAAATAAATAAATGAGTCTTTTGTTTAATTGAATGTTTGTGGTTATTTGTATCTGTCATAGGCATAGAAATTAATGTTAATCAAGCGTTATGTGTAATAATTATAATAATAATATAATAATTATATAATAATTGTATAATATTATCAAGCATTTTTCAATAGCGAAAGGAAATTGAATTGATTAAAATCTATCGTATTGATCGTATTGAACAAAAATAACATAAATATTAAGAGAATTCTATTTTTCTCTTGGAATCAAACAAAATAATTTTAAATATATCTGCATTATAAGGTAAAAGCATATATTATGGCGATTTTTAACACTAGAAAGACAAGATATTCTAACATCTACCTTTATCTTTACTGATAAATATCGATAATAAAACAGTTACATAGAAACGCTGTCTCCGCGTTTCTAGCATTAAATTACTTTTCTACTATCCGTTTCCAACATGTTTTTTATATTTTAATTGACTAAGATACGATATAAATAAGTAATAAGGGATATAATTGACTGACATATATCTTTTAATTTATGATAATGCACTGAGTAAAATCGAAGATGAATCAACTAAATATTGGTTGATTTAAATCTAAGGCATAGTTGAATAGTGCCAAAAAATTAATTAAATTAACTGAATTATCGTAAAGTTAGAATAAATGTAGTGCATTTAATTTAAGGGGATTTGTCAATGGCTGATAAAGTCCAATTTTTAAATCCCTGCTCCAAAATGCATTCTGATTATTAATTTTGAAAATAATTAAGATTTTTAAAAAACCTCTTTGTACTCCGCTAAACAATTATTTTTACAATGTTACTCAACAATTAATTCGTATCACCGGTATCGTTACAATATTAATTTTTTGATTGAAATTTATTGAATTTTTTCTAACCTCGAAAAAGTAAATACAAATTTCAATCAAAAAATTAACATTCTGACAACACTTATGACACGAACCAATTATTGAGTAACATTGTAAAAGTAATTTTTTAGCAAAGTACAAAGAGGTTGTTTAAAAATCTTAATTATTTTTAAAATTATCAGTCAAAATACTTTTTGGAGCAGGGGTTTAAAAATTGAACTTCATCAGCCATTGATTAATCCCCTTAACTGTCATATAGTTCATTCAAACAATTTTAGTTAATTCAACTAAAATTTAATTGAATTAATAAAATTTTATAGTCAAAACAACCACATAGGGATATTCGTTATACCTTAAATTTTTTCTCATTATGGAGATTTAATATAAAATTTTTAATTTGTCTTCCAAATATTAGAAATATATATATACTGAGAAAGTATTATAAATGTAGTTAATTTTGTTAATATATGTATTTTTAATATGCATATGTATCATAACATTTTTTCCGTGGTAGACACTGAACAAAAAATTACATTATATTACATTAAAAATTCAATAACTTTAAGTCAGTATCTGCAATTTTCTATAATATATTTTTTATTATGCATTTATTTTGTCATGATTGTGTCATATTTTTATGCATTTTTAAGTAATAAAGTGAATATTATATCGACGGTTCTATTCAAAATCAAACAAACAAAATCAAAATCAAAAACAAGTGATGTAAAATTTAACTCTGTCAGCCTAATCGAAAAATAATACTTTTTTAATAATTATATTTTATAAATCCGTATATAAAATGAATTAAGTATTAAAAATGAATTATAATAAATCAATTTATTTTCTCCAACACGTATAATAAAAGTATCCACAAGAGTTGGAAAAGCGAGCTGCAATTACCCCTATTGAAAAAAACCATATGGGTTTCCTATGTGGGAAACCCATATGGGAACCCACGTGGGAAATTGAAACAGGAAACCCATATGGGAAACCCATATGGGAAACCCATATGGGAACCCATATAGGAAACCCATATAGGAAACCCATATAGGAAATATACCAGAATAAAATTTGCATTTTCACAGTGAACATTTCGAGCATTAATTGCACTAGAAAAACTTTCATAAGAAACTGATACTAATCACATGAGATGTAAAAAATTTGTTTTCATTAACTATGTTCAATATGGAAAACCCATGTAGAAAATCCATATAGGAAAGACGCCAAAATAAAATTTTCATTTTCACAATATACATGTCATGTATTAATCGCATTTAAAACAATAGTATGGTAAACTCGTACAAGTGCAAAACAGATGTAAATATAACTGCTTCATCACCTATGTCCCATACAGGAAACCCATGTAGTATAAACATGTACGAAACCCATGTATGAAACCCATGTAGGAAACCCATATATGAAATACGCTAGTACAAAATTCTCATTTTCACAATAGATGTTTCGTTCATTAATTGCACTGGAAGAATTTTCATAAGAAACTCATACTAGTCACAAGAGGTATAAAAAATCTTTTTTCATTATCTATGTCCAATATGAACAACCCATATAGAATACCCATATAGGAAATACGCCAAAATAAAATTTTCATTTTCACAATGTACAGGTCATGCATTAATCGTATTTAAACAATTACATGGCAAACTCATACAAGTGTAAAAAATATGTAAATATAATTGCTTCGTCACCTACGTCCCATGTGAAAAAATCAGGAAACTAATATATTAAACCCATAATGGAAATACGCAAAATAAAATATTTATTTTCCCAAAACACATTTCATGTATTAATCGCATTTGAAAAATTTGCATGAGAAAATCATACAAGTGCAAAACAAATGTAAATATAATTTTCTATCTCCTGTGTTCCATATGGAAACCCACATAAGAAACCTATGTAGGAAACCCATGTAGGAAACCCATGTAGAAACCATGTAGGAAACCCATGTAGGAAACCCATGTTGGGAAACCATGTGAGAAATTCATATAGGAAATACGCCAGAATAAAATTTTCATTTTTATAATACACATTTCGTGCATTAATTGCACTTGAGAAACTTTCATAAGAAACTCATACTAGCTACAAGAGATGTAAAAAATTTGTTTTCATTACCCATATCTAATACGGAAATCCCATGTAGAAAACCCGTATAAAAAATAAGCCAAAATAAAATTTTCATTTTCTTAATATACATGTCATGCATTAATCGCATTAAAATAAATTGCATGGCAAACCCATACAAGTGCAAAACAGTTGTAAATATAATTGTTTCATCACCTATGTTCTATTTTGGAAACCCATGTAGGAACCCATATACGAAATACGCCAGAATAAAATTTTCATTTTCACAATACATATTTCGTGCGTTAATTGCACTTGAAAAATGTTCATAAGAAACTCATACAAGTTCAAAAGAGATGTAAAATTGTTTTTATCGCCTATGTCCCATATGAAAAACCCATGTAGAAAATACATATAGGAAAAACGCCAAAATAAAATTTTCATTTTCCAAATACACATTTCATGTATTAATCGCACTTGAAAAATTTGCATGACAAACTCATACAAGTGCAAAACAAATGTAAATACAATTTTTTCATCTCCTACGTTCCATATGGAAAACCCAAGAAGGAAACCCATGTATGAAACCCATATACGAAATACGCGAGTATAAAATTTTCATTTTCACAATAAATGTTTCATGCATTTTCATAAGAAACTCATAAGAGTCACAAAAGGTATAAAAAATATTTTTCATCACCTATGTCCAATATGGAAAACCCATATAGGAAAAACGCCAAAATAAAATTTTCATTTTCACAATCTACCGGTCATGCCTTGATCGCATTTAAAAAATTACATGGCATACTAAACAAAATTGCTTCATCACCCATGTCCCATGTGAAATATTTATGTAGGAAACTAATATATTAAACCCACAATGAAAATACGCAAAAATGAAATATTAATTTTCCCAATACCCATTTCATGTATTAATCGCACTTAAAAAATTTGTATGACAAATTCATACAAGTACAAATCCAATGTAAATATAATTTTTTTATCTCCTAAGTTCCATATGGAAAACCCACGTAAGAAACCCACGTAGGAAATATACTACAATACAATTTTAATTTTCACAATACACATTTTATGTATTAAACGTACTTGACAAATTTGTATGACAAACTCGTACAAATGCAGAACAAATGTAAATATAATTTTTTCATCACCTATGTCACATATGGAATTTCCACGTACGAAACTCATCTGTGAAACCCATATAGAAAAAAAGCTAAAATACAATTTTTATTTTCACAATACACGTTTCATGTATTAATTAGACTTGAAAAATTTGCATGAATAACTCATAGAAGAGCAACACAAATGTAAATTTAATTTTTTCATCACCTATATTCTGTATGGGAAACCCAAGTAGGAAACCCATGTATAAAGCCCATGTAGAAAATACGCTAAAATACAGATTTCATTTTCACAATACACAATTCATGTATTTGTCACGCTCGAAAAATTTGTATGAGAAACTCATATGAATGCAAAAGAGATGTAAATGAAATGTCCTCATTACCTATGTTATGTATAGGAAATATGCCAAACTGAAATTTTCATTTTTAGAATACTCATTTCGTCTATTAATTGCTCTTGAAAAATTTTCAGAATTAACTCATATTAGTCACAAGAGATTTAAGAAATTTGTTTTCATAACCTATATTTAATATGAAAAACCTATGTAGAAAATCTATATAGGAAATACGCCAAAATAAAATTTTTATATTCACAATATACAGGTCATGCATTAGTCGCATTTAAAAAAATTGCATGGCAAACTCATACAAGTACAAAACAAATGTAAATAAAATCTTTTCATCCCCTTTTTTCTACATGAGAAACCCATCAAGGAAATATGCAAGAATACAATTTCCATTTTCACAATTAATGCACGCTATTCATGCATTAAGTGTACTTGAAAACTGAACATGATAACTCATACAAGTGCGAAACAAATGTAAATATAATTTTTTCACCTCCTATATCCTATGTAGAAAACTTACGTAGGATGAAACCCATATAGGAACACTTACATGTATGAAACCCATATAGGAAATACGCCATATACAAATTTCATTTTCGTAACACACAATTCATGTATTAGTCGCATTTGAAAAATTTGCATGAGAAACTCATATAAGTGCATAACAGATATAAACAAAATTTTGTCTTCACCTGTGTTCTATATGGTAATCCCATAAAGGAAATACGCAAGAATACAATTTTCGTTTTCACAATACACAATTCATGTATTTAGTCGCACTTAGAAAACTGGAATGAGAAATTCATACAAGAGCAAAACAAATGTTAATGAAGTTTTTTCATCACCTATGTCCCATATGAAAAACTCACGTAAGGAACGTATGTGAGCAAAAATTCGTGAAGTAGATCCACTTTTGCACCGAGGTATGGGAAATGCGAATTTTTTTCTATATTTTAATAGTATTATATGATAGAAACTTTAGAAACTGAATGATTTTTCAATACTATTGTTATTATAAAAGTTATTACCAAATGAAATAATTTGCACCATTTCTTTTTTTATTTATTTTTTATTTTTTTCAATACATAATAACGAAAATGTAATATAACTTTTTCTATTATATAGACAATAATATACATTTTAATGTAATAATTTTTGCATTTGTTAATGTTCATTTTTTATGCCTAAATTTTTTATTTTTAATAAACAAACTGAATTTTTTTAATGTCCTAGAGCAAGGAATACATTTTTATAAAACTAACAAGAATCTACATACATTTAGGAAGTTTATTCAAAAATAAAATTTTGGTCCTGTTTATAATCAACCGGATTATAATAATTTTTGTACGGCGCTGTGTACCTTTGGCGCGACGTGGTAACGCACGATCGCTCGCGCTAAGTATGACGCTGTACATTTATGTATTTTTTATCGTATTATATATTAATTATGTTATATATTAATTATATATATGTATTAATGGTCACAAAAATAACTATTGTCTGTATAAACTTATTGCATTCTAAAAGAACAAAATAATTAATAACTATTGTCTGTATAAACTTATTGCATTCTAAAAAAAACAAAATAATTAATCTTAATTTGACATGAAATCAGAGATGCTAAATTTATTTTTATATAAGTTTATTCACTGTATTCACAACTGAATTCGTATCCGTCGAAAATATTTTACATAACACTTTTGATTGATTTATATGGTACTGATTTAATGGTATACATGGTGCTGTCTGGTTTTTGGTATTGTTTTGACTGAAAAAGATTGACTTTCTAAAAATTTGTTGATTGCAGTGTCTTCATTAATGGTACAAAAATCAAAATCTATCTTTGTAAAGAAAGATTTCGCTCAGTCGAATAAACTTTTTGGTGTTTTTACGAAATTATCATTGGTCCGTTGTAAGCTTGCTTTGCAAAGCTTGCAACACAAATAACGTAAGCTTGCTTTGCAAATAACGTAAGAATGAATAGTTGCTTGTGGTGAATTCTAATGATATGACTGGATGGCGTTCTGGACACCATCCAGATAGAGAACTGGATCTAAGTATGCTTAGATTCTAAGTATGCTTATTAGATTTTTCTGAAAATTATACTTGTATCATCCAGAACGCCATCCAGTCGTATCATTGGAATTCACAAGAAGCAACTATTCATCCTTACGTTATTTATTATCAAAAAAAAATCTTATAAAAAATAAAAATTATGCCATTATTTCAGAATGTTTAACGCACGACAAAAATTCTGTTTATTCATTTAACAGCAAATTAATTGCCTATATGAAGATTTTGGTTAAGAAAATATGCGCAAAATAATGTATTTCTCTGACGGCGCTGGTTCTCAATGTAAAAATAAATTAAATTTTTGGAACTTTTGTTATCATGAAGCAGATTTTAACGTTAAAGCTGAGTGGAACTTTTTTGCCATTGCACACGGAAAAGGTACCTGTGATGGACTTGTGGGCACAATCAAAAGAAATGCATACAAAGCAAATTATTTCATTTGTTAATAACTTTTATAATAATAATAGTATTGAAAAATCATTCAGTGTCTAAAGTTTCTATCATATAATGCTATTAAAATATAGAAAAAGATTCGCATTTCCCATACCTTGGTGCAAAGGGGGGTCCACTTCACGAATTTTCACTAATGTGTGAAACCCATGTAGAAAATACAATACCACTTTTCTAATACAAATTGCATGTATTAATCGCACTTGAAAAATTTACCTGATAAACTCATACAAGTGCAAAACAAATACAAATATAATTTTTTCATTATCTACGGCCCATATGGAAATTGCACGTAGGAAACTCGTATATGAAATCCATATAGGAAATATGATAAAATACAATTTTTATTTCCACAATACAGAATTCATGTATTAGTCGCACTTAAAAAATTTGTATGAGAAACTTATTCACGAGCAAAACAGATGTATATAAAATTTTTTTATCATCTGTGACCCATAGAGTAAACCCACGTAGGAAACCCATGTATGAAACCCATATAGGAAATACGCCAGAATAAAATTTTCATTTCTACAATACACAGTTCATGCATTAATTCCATTTGAAAAATTTGCATAACAACCACACACAAGTTCAAAACAAATGTAAATATAACTTTTTTAATCTCCTATGTCCCATAT
>JABFPP010000034.1:0-17828 GCA_022817365.1 Mallateleia sp. ZL-2020
TAACCTCTCCGGAACCTACATTAGTGAAGGAAGGACTTGCTACCGATTTATTGCATAATCGGTTTACGATCATTTGGGCGCTCAACTCAGTACAATTTGGTCGCGCCACGTATACAAATCGATCACATATGGCGAACGTGACAGGACCCGGGTGGTGTGGCTGGTAATGGCTGGTGACGTGCAGAGTGTAAATTCGGTTTATTGAATCTAAAGTCTCCACATATATTCTCGCCTAATGCCGGACACGGAAGGATCACAAGATGGGGCCGTTGGAGGAGAGCTGCCTCCAGAGGTATCCAAAGGTGCCCGACCGAAGCAATGGCCGCTCTTGTCGGAATCGGATCGGAGAGAGGAACGTGCGAGTCCGAGGTCAACCCGTTCGAGAAGACGTGGAATAGGTAGAGGACGTGGTGGTAGACATGCTCTGGAGGAAAGTGGCACACTTCCCAACGAAAACAGGATCGATGGGGATGGAGGTGAATCCGAAGGAACTAACACTCGAGATATGATAGATCGAGTGGAGCGATTGGTAATACAAATGTCCCGGGAGTTTGAACGCAATTTGACTATCGTTCAAACCTCCTTGCAAGAAGATATGGCGCGCCAAGGACGACAAGTTTCTGCGGCGCTACGTGATTTCGAGGCCCGTACGCAGAGAATTGAAGGAGTTCGGAACCAGGATATGGTGCGTCCCAGCGTACCTGGACCCGAATCGGTTGCTGCGGGGCAAAGGGGAGAGGAATTAACATGGGATTCCGAATTCCATGCATCGGCAAATGTGGTTGCCGCACCTCCCCGATTCCAGTCTGCTCAGCAGCGAGGTGAAGCTACAAATATGGAACGAGACAGCCAGTGGTTTGCGCCATGGTTGCGCCATCAGCTGGAAGGAACGCGACAATGGTCTACAGATCGAGCGGAAGCTGGACGAAGAGGACCAGGGCGGCTGAACGAAGAATTTCCGGAACAAGGTCGTCAATCACCGATGGCATCGGCGGGCGAAGGTCGTCAAGTCCCGGCAACCGACGTGGATCTACATAGGGCACTTCAAGGTCAGGTTAGAGTGGTTCGAGAAAAGTCGCGAATTAATCAAATTGGTTTTAACGGAAACGTTTTATTGCGAAATCCAATTCGGTTTTTGTTCAATTTTGAAAGAATTTGTAATAGCGAGTTTTATAATGAGGAAGAAAAATTGTTGGGTTTTACGAATGCAATGCGCGACAAAGCTCGACAGTGGATAGATCTTTGCGAGTTCGAAAGCTTCGACAGAGCCAAAAGTAGATTTCGTGATAAATTTTGGTCACCGAAAATACAAAAGGAGATCATAACTTATATTGTAACTGGTAGCTTTGACCCTGCGAAAGAGGATAGCAAAGAAACCTACTTTATGCTCTGGGCGAATCATGCGGTACATCTAGATAATTATTTGGGCGATGATTGGATTATTTCGCAGATGACCGCGCATTTTGATCCAAGAACGTATGATAGATTGCAGGCGCGTAGACCGCGAACGGTCGACGAGATGGCTTCGATTTTGGCCGATTTCGATGCCAATGAATTTAGTGTAAACGGGAGCCTTAAGGCACGGGGTCGGGAATTTAAAGCCAATAATCAAGGCCAGAGTCAAGATAAGGCTTTTAAATCGAACCAAAATCCAAGCCACAACAATCAGCAGTTCAATGTCCAAAATAAAAAAGAACGCGGAGATACAGGAGTGTCGTTGGAAAACGCTAATTTGAGAAAAAACGACAAAGCTAAAAAAGGGATTAGATTTATCGGGATACAAGATCCAAACGCCGAGAACTTCGAAAATCGTGTTGTCGAAACCGATACTGAAGCTATTATCGACGGAAGGTATTTTGCGTTGCGTAAATCAGAAACTGAGTCAAATGTAGACGGTTTGCCGGATTCCGTTTCTGATAATTATTTTGTGAACGTCGTAAAGTCGGATGAAGATAATTTAGATTTCCATATGTTCGGTAGGATTGCGAGACAGGCTGATGATATGAAAATGCAAAATCTGTCAGGCGTCATAAAATCCCCTTCTTTGTCGGTAAAGTTGGCTTCATTGAAAAGAAAAGCATTAATCGATACAGGGGCTGAAATGAGTGCTATATCAAGTACATTTTGGGATTTAATTAGAACCAAACATCCCGAAGCGATAAAGGAGCTTCCTGTAATATCGACGAAAATTAGGGGCGCATTTGGACGTCAAACGATTCCAATTGGAAAATTGGTGATCCTAACCTTCACAATTGGAGAGTCGGATTATACTCACGGGTATTTAGTAGTTCCGAACTTGTCATTAGATATTATCGTAGGTGTTGACTTTTTAACTAAGTTCAAGGTTGAAATTTCATTAGCTACATCTCTGGTACGTTTTGAGGGATCTAACTCGGTTGAAAAAATTTCGGATTTGTGTGATGATTCTGACTCAGAGGAATCATTAGGGCGGATATCGTCAGTAAATGCCATGCATAATGTGGACGATACTATTCCACAAATCTCAGAAAGTCCAGGGAAAGTTCATTTTAGAGCAATTGTAGATAAATATCGTAATTTATTCGAAGATCGCTTGGGAAAAGTTAAACTTTACGAACATGAGCTTGAAGTAATAAATACTACTCCATATAAAAAGGTAGTTTACCCTATACCTCAAGCACATTTGCAGGAGGTACGCGAAATAATTCAGTCAATGGAAAATAAAGGTGTGATCGAGAGACGCGCTACGTCGTTTATTAACCCGTTAACCGTTACACCTAAATCAAATGGAAAGCTCCGCGTATGTCTAGATGCCCGACCAATAAATCTTAGAATAAGGTCAGATCATGCTCAGCCTCCTGGAATTGACGAGATCTTGTCACGAATCCAGGACGCAAAGGTGTTTTCTAACCTAGACGTTCGCGAAGCATTTTGGCAAATTCCTTTGGAGGAGAAAAGTCAACAATTTACCGGTTTTCTTTTCAATGGGCAGTCGTACGTATTTAAAAGACTTCCATTCGGTTTAAAGACTTCGGAAGCAGTTTTCACGAGGGTAATTAATCAGGCATTAGGTCCAGAATTGGAAGCTAGGGTGCTCGTATATCTCGACGATATACTTATTATCTCAAAGAATTTTGAGGAACACGCCGAATTATTGGATAAAGTTTTAAATGCTTTGTTGAAAGCAGGCTTTACGTTAAACCCGAAGAAATCAAAAATAGGAACATCCGAGGTAACATTCTTGGGACATGACTTAACTATCGAGAAGCTGAGGATGTCCGAAGAAACGAAACGCGTTATTTGTACATTTCAAACGCCTACCACGAAAAAGCGGGTGCAATCTTTCCTCGGTCTGATTAATTGGGATCGCCGTTTTGTTGATCATTTATCAAAGTTAACCTTGCCGCTGGAAGAATTATTAAAAAAGGACGTAAAGTTTCGCTGAGGTAATGAGCAAGAAGCGGCATTCATTGCTATAAAAAAGAAG
This sequence comes from Mallateleia sp. ZL-2020, assembly GCA_022817365.1. Lineage (NCBI taxonomy): Eukaryota > Metazoa > Arthropoda > Insecta > Hymenoptera > Scelionidae > Mallateleia > Mallateleia sp. ZL-2020. The sequence goes on from JABFPP010000034.1 coordinate 3,467, forward strand.
TTTGAGTCAGTACCAACTCTTTTCTTAATTCAGTCGGATAGAAAGTTCGGATTGGAGACTGATGCATCGAGCTGCGGGTTGGGCGCGCGATTGTTTCAATACGATGAAAAAGGCGAGTATAATGTTGCGTTTGCTAGCCGAAAATTGAGAAACGCGGAGGTTCGGTATACCACGACGGAATTGGAATTACTTTCAGTAGTATGGGCTCTGAAGAAATGGTTTGTTTTTCTGGCTGGACGGCCTATTGTGGTTAGAACGGATCATAAGGCGTTAACTTACATGTTCACTTGTCCGTTGATCTCAAGTCGTTTAACACGATGGATTCTTAACATCCAAGAATACGATATTACGTGGCAATACATTCCTGGAGAAACAAATTTAATTGCGGATACGTTATCCAGACTTCCTGAATATGATGTTGGGCACAAGCAAAATAATCGAGAGGTGCAAATCCGTAATGTCATTGCGAATTGGGATAATGATTTTTGGTTGGAAAAATTAAAATCAGGGCAAGAAAAAGACATAGGGTTGCAATCGTGGCTTGAGGATCATCCGAGTAAATTAATTAAAGATTCAAACGGGTTAGTCAAGGTACAAGGGGAGAGAGGAAATAAAATACCGGTTCCATTTTCTTTACGTATCGAATTAGTAACAGCTGTTCATGAGTATTTGGCCCACATGGGCGCCGATAAAGTGCGTGAGTTTATAAATAAAAAATATCTTGTTCCCCACATAAATAAATTAGCAATTGAGGTTACTGCCTCTTGTGTGCTATGCCAAAAAACTAAATGGTATACTAGAAACCATGTGATCCAAACGGTTGTAGACATCCCAGATGGACCGGGCCATCAAATCTCGATTGATTTTTTCGGTCCGTTACCGGTCACTAAATTCGGTTGGAAAATAATTTTGGTGACAGTAGATAAATTTTCGAAGAAGGTGACACTTAACCCTATGCGACGAGCTACGACTCAAGGGGTTATAAAATATTTCAGGGAGGAATTTTTTGTGAAATACGGTATTCCTCGGTGTATTACCTCTGACCAAGGACGACAATTTAAAAGTACTTTCTGGGTTCAATTTGGGCAACAGTTTGGTATCAAAATTTCGTTCACGACACCGTACAATCCGGGAGCGAACCCAGTTGAGCGGGTCATGAGAGAATTGGGTTGGATACTTAGGGCTTACACACATCGGCGGCATAAACAGTGGTATATGTATGTTCGATTAGCTGAATGGGCTATGAACACCACGGTACATAGTGCGACAGGTTTTGCTCCTGATGACTTTTACGAATGCCAAGGAGATAGTGCCCATGTTTCAATAGCTGAGAAAAATCGTTTAGCGAAAGAAAGGTTGTTCAAACGATATGAAAAAAAGGTAGAGTCAAGAACAGAGATATATAAAAAAGGTGATAAAGTCATGATTCGTAAACATACGTTATCAAAGGGGGCGCAAGGAATTATGAAGAAATTGTCATTACTATATGATGGCCCATTTATAGTTATTGAACAAATTAAAACAAATGCATTGCGTATTTCGACCTTGTCAGGAAAAGTCATGGGGACTTACAATGTTCGGCAAGTAAGGCCGTTCCGAGAGTTGATTTTGGGTAATTGGTGGCGAGACGATAAATGGATGGGTGCCCGTTGTCGAACTAAGTTTTAAATTGAGATGCTGGTATAAAGCAAAGTTTGTTAAAAAAAAGGGGGGGACAGAAAAATTATTATTTATAGTCACAACAAATCAATTGTTAAACTTATTAGATTATAGATATTAGAATATTCCATTGTCTAAACTAGTTAACTTAAATCAAAACCGAGAAAAGAGAAAGTTGTTTAAACTTAAATTTATCATTAATTGTGCGTTAAAGCAATTATTAAAAAAGACAAACTAATTTTCAATAACGAAAGTTTAAAAGTAATTAAAAAAAATATTAATAAAAAAAAGGGAAGAGGAAGGGACATTGGTTTATTCTATTCACAATTTACCGACTGTCGGTCACAGGATTTGTATTAAATCTGGTTAATTGTTGTTAATTTTGTTCGTTGATTGAGTCGTTAAGTGATGGCGATTTCTGTTTGGTTATGATATGATTATGATTTATTTGTATATTTTGTTTTTGAATTATGATTTAGATGGGTTTTGTTCGTTTTGAATTTCAGGTCAAACGTCATGAATATCTAAAAACGAAAAGGGGAGAATGTAACCAATTTACGCTAACGAATATATTCTATTTCTTTTCCGCGTATTTGGTAACATAATTGCATTGAGATACTAGTATGTAAAACTGTAATCTAATTACAATCTAATACAATTATGTAAAATTTTCTAACTCCCTATGAGTTTTATTTATCCGTCCCTGAAATACATGAATTAAAGCTAACTTCAAGTATTTGGAGATGATTGAAGTTAGCCTTTCGAACTGAAGCCAAATTAACCGACAGAAGAAGTGGGGGTACAATGATATTCGATGTTGAGCGTTTTCACAGTGAGCGCGCTGGTATGCTCACTTCATAGCGGTTGTACCGAACGGTGGGGATATACCCTCCCAAATGTGCGTGTTCGGATTGTAGCCAACTTCGTTAGCGGGAAGAGTAGGGCGGCGATAATGTGGAACAACTTCGCGATGAGCGTACTGATGTGCTCACTTCGTGGCAGTTTCGCTGAGCGGTAGGGATAAGCCCTCCCGGATGCGTGCGTTTGGTTGAAGCTAACTTCACCAACAAAATAGAATGTTTAACGTCTTTGCGATGAGCGCGTTAATCAACTCACTTCGCTGCGTTTTATGACTGTCAGAGCTAACTTCAAGCAACGACAATTTTGCAGCTTAAATGTTATTCAAATATTGAGTTTTTGTATGGATCAAACGATTATTTGAATCGGTTTTTAGTCGGGTATCTGAAATTAATAACGAATTTGATAATGAAATTATTTCTAGTATTGAATTAACCTATTTAAATCGGGACACGCGCTGTTGCAGAAATGTCCCTCGTTTCCTTTGAATTATGGTAAATTTAGTCATGGTTAATTATATGAGTGATTTTGAATTAATTATATCTTGATTAGTTAATGATGTTGACGAAATTTACTAATTGCATAATTTGATGCAATAGTAAAGATGTGAAGTTGTCGGTTTGCCAAAGAATTGAAGTTAGCCGTCTTTTACGGCCAATCAGTGGACGCTACGTCAAATCATCCGATACTTTTTCGCTATTGGAAGGGGAAAGCTTATTTAAGCAAGCGTTTTTGAAGCGTCGTAACTCTCTGTCTACGTGGGCATGAGAACCAGGCAACTTTCGGGTTTTTAATCGCGACGCGTAATTACTGCCGGCCTGGATTAGGCAGTACGCGAATTCGTATGTTGTACACGGAGTTTGGCGAACTCGAGCAAGTTCGCCAGTTTGCCGAAATCATTTGCTGTACCGTCATTATCGAAGAAATAAATGAAAAAACAGTCATCTACCGTACATGTGCTGGGTCTTTATTTCTAACCTCTCCGGAACCTACATTAGTGAAGGAAGGACTTGCGACCGATTTATTGCATAATCGGTTTACGATCATTTGGGCGCTCAACTCAGTACAATTTGGTCGCGCCACGTATACAAATCGATCACAATATTATAATATTAAACAGCTAACGTTTTTATCTAATCTAATAAATATTTTTATTAGATTAGATAGTAATATAATACATCAATGTTAAAACTGAGTCTAAAACATACCCATAGTTCAAGATCAGTGGTAATTTGGTAATTTTTACAGCACAAAAATTATCAACGCAGCACATAAATAGCACATAAAAAGCACATAATTCCTGAAATATTAGTTTTAAAATTTCTGTTAGTCGGGGTGTAGCTTCACTGATCTAGATAAATTATTGTCAGAATTTAAATATTTTCATAAGAAACTTATATTTTTTATGGTTTCGAGGTTATTTAGTATATTAATATTTCATTGATAATAATAAAATACGACATGTTTGTCTTTTATTTCATTTCTTTGTTGATATTTTTAATTGTTTTAAATTATTATCTTACAACGTTAAGAAACAATTATGGCAATATAAATTTTTTACTGTAATTATAAAAAATATGAACATAATCATAACAATAATATTTTCAAATGATTTGACATTGATAATTCTTTTTTATTATATATATTTATAAAAGAAACATAATTAACTTCTTCGAGAAGCTTAATGGTAAAATTCTACCATTGTGTGACATTTGTATTTCTTTTTTTGATATACAAAATTTATATATAGTTATTATCCCCTGATATTTTCATATTCTTGCATTATAAACGGTAACGTGAAAACCCATGAAAAAGATGGTTTGTAAAAATGTTATTGTTTTATTACAGATAAAAAATGCTCCGTCTTATATCCAGGGAATCAGAGGATTTAGACAGTTACAATTCAGGGAATTCGGAGAAGTCTAATGCTTCAAACATCGGAAAACAATTTGTCAGAATTTGTTTTCCGATGTTTTGCAGGAATGTCTTCAATCAGACGTTCCTGTATTGAATCGTCCAAAACGTATCATAAAAATCTTATTAAAAAATTGAAAACAAAGATGAGAAATCAAGAGGAATTAAGTGTTGAGTCAAATCGTACGTACCGATATTCGTTAATAATCTACTTTAAGTTTTTATAAAAACTAGGTCATCGCGCGCTTCGCGCGCCAGTTCTGTTAATTTATTATTTGTTAATTACTTTATGTGTTAAGGGGATATCTCAGTCGCAAAACACCTAAAAAAAGTAAATAGTTTCACCGCGTTGTACTACTGAACAGAGTTAAATCAAAATAGATCCAACGATTCTATCAAAATGAAATTATATATTATATATTCAATTTTAATGAACAGTTTGGACAGATAAACTAACCTAGTTTTTAGGTGGAAGTGAGACTGAAGTGAGACCCTTAATATTTTAAATTATACAAAATTTTGAGAAATTCAGTCAGAGGTATACAATTCTGATAGGTGTTACTACTATCTACGAAAAATCACGTAGAAGGAGACGACACCTATACTATAGCCCATTGGAGTAATAACCCCTGAATCCAACTCACTTGTTAAAGTGGATGTTGTAACAGCTCGTGCCATAACCGATGGTGCACAATAGATGTGTTTTACAATAAAAGGATTTGGACTGTGAGTTGTCACCACGGGATTTGCATTTTGTACATTACTCGGAGTGCTTACATTAGAAGATTCTAAAGAATTTTTCTGGGAGTTCTCTTTCTTCTTTTTTTCGCGATATTTTTGTTGGTTCTGAGCGTTCCTTTCTCTTTTTAACTTTTGAAATTTTTCTTCTTCTTGAGAACGAACAATTTTTCTTTTACTCATTTTAAGTTGTACTAATGTTAAATTCCAATAAAATGTAATGTCAAATAATAAATGTCAACTTAAACTTATCAAAATAAAATGTTAAATATGTAAAAAACCCAAATAAAAAATGTCAAATTTATATTTTAATTTATTTTTAATTCAAATATATCAGATAATCAATTAAATTCAAAACAAGTTTCAATTATATCAAATAATCAATTAAAAATTCCAATCAGATTTCAAACATGTCAAATAACCAATACGATAATCAAATCAAATGCAAATATGTTAAATAAAGAATTAAATTTTTTAAATCGAATGTCAAATTTGTCAAATAATTATCAACGTCAAATAAGTAAAATAACAAACTCAATTTATGCCAACATTTTAAATATGTCAAATAATCAATCAAATTTAAACCAAATGTCAAATGTTTTAAATATCTAATTTATCGTATCAGATTAACACGATATCAAGTCTCTTCTACTTTAAAGAAGAAATCTCGTAATCTGAAACAAAAAGTGATATTTTTGATATCCTAGCTTTACTACCTGTTATAAACATTAAAAGACAAACCAGTTACAAGTCATATCTTCTCGAGATTTTTCTAATGTATACAAATATTACAAATTAATTGGATAATATAACTGACTAAGAAAATTTAATTTGTTTCAGAGAATAAAAATCATAATCATAATTTAATAATTAAACGAATATTTTAAACCATAAATCCATTAAAATCAATTAATTTTTGTTGTCCAATAGAAATTTAATTTTCTTAATCAGTTACATTCTTCCATTAAGGGGATTTTTCACTCGATGTGAAACTCCAGACTCATTTAACCTCAAAATAAATAATAGCATATTAAAAAATAAAAATATACAATGGCAGATAAGGTAGGGAGGATAAATGACTAAGAAATTCCCTTAAATAGGAAGAGTACACACAATAAAAACAATGATTTGTAATATTGTTATAAATTAAAAAGACACTAACTTCATGATTGTAACACAGATTTTAACATTTTACATTTTCAAAGTAAAATATCTCATGTGGATATCCTCTTAATATTATACATTTTTATTCACTTTATTAGTTGTCTCTATTTCTGTTAATTTAAAACGCTGACTTTATTTCAATGGGACAGTAAATTATAGAAATCAGATAATATGTTGTAAAGCGTCGTATTTTAATTTTTCTGTCATATAACCTCAACTGCTTACTTTAACATATTTATTTAATTAACAAAATAATATTTATATAAAATAAAACCTAAGAATCATTTTAAATACTCAATAATTACAAATGTATAAAATTACGTTTACATTTAAATTAAAATTAAAACTTAACATTAAACTTAACATTAACTTAACATAATTAAAACTTAACATAAAAATTTGAACATGATAATATACCGTATTTGATTTATTCTGTAAATAATAAGGCAATAAAAAAATAAATCTATTACTTTGTGTTAATTTTTCTATTAACTTGAAAGGAACAGATTGTTTGAATTAAATATAAATTACTTTATCTCTATATCAGAAAAATCATATAGTAAATTACTATTTATACTAAGCTAAATTAAAAATAAAATATATTTAAGAAGATACAAATATGGTATTTAATACAGAACAATTTTATTCGCATCAAAACAATTCAAGCTATTAAATAATAATATATAAATTAAAATATTAATTTGAATTGTTCAATAATTTCTGGGATACTAATGAATTAAATTAATAAAAAAGTAATATTAATAGTTTATTAATAATAATATAGGAATAGGAATAGTAAATAGGAATAGTAAAAATAAAGTTTCTACTAATAGAATATAATAATAACTTAATAATGTAATGTAATGTATTATAGTATAAATACAAAACTTACGATGTGGTTACGAAATATTTCAAACTTTTTTAGCATTAAGAGCCAAAATCCAGAATCTTGGATAATTTAATCACGGACGTAACCCAGTTAATAACTGTTGTCAACTTAAGTACAATATTGTTGTGTATTATGTTGAAATCACAATTTGCGATCAAGCAGGAAGAAATTACGATTAACACGTCGCTGAATGCCTTGGCATAGTTGGTTATAAACAATTCTTGACATTTGTTTATAATCAATAAAATTCATAAATCGATAATCGATTTATGAATTATATTTCAATTCAAATTAGCCATAAAACTGTGTTATTAATGTATGCAATTAAAATGTAATTTAATTTTGTTTAATGTAAATTACTGTTACAAAAATCTCGTAAATTATCATAAATGTAAAATTATAATTATAGATTTCAAAAACTTACATTTAATTTTTCAATTATATGACAATAAAAAATAAACAGTATATTATAATTATATTGATTTCATAAAAATAATAAATAAATAACTTTATTAATTATAACTATTAATAATTATTGAAAGAAACAATGTAAAAATATTTGTTGAAATATCTGGTCTTATAATTTTATTTGTAAGTTAATTACTTAATTTTAATTAAGTAATTAACTTACTTAATTAATGTTTTTTAGTTAATTAATTAATTCAAAAATATTTGTGTATTGCAAGATTGTTCCACTGCAAAAAAATGTGAAAGCTTGGTGCCTTAATTTAAGACGCTAGTGTCTGAATTTCAGTCACTGATGACTGAGGTTAAGTCATCACGTGTCTTGCATTAAAAGTATCAGTCATCTTGACTGCGACAGTGTCTTATAATCAGTCACTTTTAGAGTCTTATTTTCCAGAAAAAGTGTCTTGCGTTCAGTCACAAATGAGACACCTATAGTCAGACAGAAAAAGTGTCTGAAATTTAGACGATATTGTCCTATTCAGTCATTTTTCATAATAAGTCGTTTCATTGCAATAAGACGTCATAAGGTACTAAGACACGCATTGCATTGCGACGATTGAAACTAACATTTCAATTATCAATTTGAATCGAAAATCAAAATTTATTTTTGTTGTCAATAAAAGCGAAAAAGAAAAGAAGCGTGGATAAACCAAGTGTTCAAAATTGGCGCCATTACTATATTACTGACGCGCATATTCATTTCATTATTGTTTTGATTTGTGTTGTATACACGGTTAAATTTTTCACGCTCGGCGTAACAGATGTTTTCGTTTTTCTAACCTGTGAAAATGGCTACAAAACTTGTGTACTGCATAATCGACAAGTGCATAAAAAAAGTGAAGTTCATTTCGGATAAATCCGAATCTGATTTGATTAAAATAAAACGAGCTTTGGAAGCTTTGTCGGAAAAGGACGAAATAATCAAGAACCTTTTCGAAACAAACTGGTTTGTTCTGCAATTGTTTGACGCAAACTTCGATGACTACTGCGATATCGACAGCGAGGACGAAGTTCCGAACAATGGAAAAATTAAAGTTTCTCTCGTGAAAAAAGAGTGCTTGCCATTAGTAGATTTGAATGTTCTAAACGTTGGAGATCTACCAAATTTCGTCCAACCTCAAAATCAACCAACCTTCGTGCAAGGTGATGAAAATTCATCAGTAGTGAAAAGTAATAAAAGGGAAAACGATCAATCTCAGGTTTGTTAACCTATAATATACATTGATTTATGTTTAATTCTATGTATACTCATTTTTAATTAATACGTTGATTTAAATTCAATCATACATTGAGTTACATTTATGTATAATATTCGTGTTTTATTTACTTTTTAATTTTCTATAATTTTTATAATTTATAATAATTTATGAATATTTATAATGTTTATTATTCATGAATAATTTTTACTTTTATTTTTTATTATTATATTATTATTATGTTATTATAATTTATTTATTAATATTCTTTTTCGTTTTTAGAAATCAAAATTTCAAACCAAGGCGGGAACAAAAAAACTAAAAATAAGCACAATTCCTTATCCAGCAATCCTGCCACCTTTGACTGGATCTTTGAAAAAACTGGTTGATGAAAATAAAGTATACGAATGCCAGAAATTATTCATTTACCATTGGGCAACTCATCTGGAAGAGTTGACAAACGGCAATCCATCGCCAACTGATTATAAGCACTATGCTCTTACAATAGTTGAAACCTATCCTGAATTGCAAGGGGGACGAGAAAAACACGTAAGATTCTATTTCATATTTTTTTGTTTTTATATTTATTTTGCCACAGACAATGCTAATTATATTGTAAAAATACTTCAACTTTTTTTTTTTACTATTGCAACATTAAATCATAATTTTTTAATAAAAACACAATTTATATTAAATTCATAACGTTGAAATATAAGTAATACTGATAATAATTATAAGAAATATAATATCAGAAATAATGACAATGGAATAATTAAAACTATTTTTATAGAATGTTTTGAGCACTCAACTTAGTCGTTGTATCAGAAATAAGAAGCATTATGAGAAAAAAAAGCAGGAGTCGAATAATAGAACAACTGAATGCAAGAAAAGCAGCCCGAAAAGTCAAGCTTCTGTTGTCAGAACTAACGTAGAAATGGATGGTTATGAAATGCCGGTCTCACTTATTGCTTGCGGAGTCGATGACGCACTCAAAGAGCTGAAACAGTGCAAGCCTGATGATGATTCAAATCACGTAAAACGGCTGATGGATATTACGTTTATAAATGGCAGAAGCTTCATCGAGAATGAAGGAAGAAGCATTCAAGAAATCATCCAAGCTTTTCCACATTTGAAGCTGTATAATATTGTATGTAATATTGTATGTATATGAAATTTAATTCATATATTCATATAAAAATCCATATTATACTCATTCTTCAAATATTGTAATTGCTACTTTTCTACAGATATTACATGAATATAGTGAAATGCATAAATCTAAACTGGAAGATCTTTTGAAAAGCACTAGTAGAATGGTCAAAAAACTAGCACTATTTTTTTCTGTCGATGTAAAGAATGAGCGTGACAAATTATCAGTTCTGATAAAGCTTCACAACTCGTTGACTCCAACGCGTTTTCAAAAACTCAATGAACCACTCTTCATTATTAAAGAGGTAACTTCACTTTTTGCAATTTGTATTATTAATCTAAAATGCTTTTTTCATGAAAAACATCTATTTATTATAATTTACTACTTTTCAACTTTAATACAATAGATTTTCTAAATTTCAAGCTGGTAATTGATTGTATTATAGGCAGGACAATCGACATCTGAATTAAAAAGTGCAAAAGGTTGCAGTCCCCGTGTGGTTGTGTACACCTTAGAAGAAGGCATATCGTCTTCTTTTGTCGTAGCTGATGGAGGTGTACGCATCAAAATTTTCGAACTGAACGTCGTTAACACATTGACCACTCTTTTGGCAACATACTATGTGTGGCACGTTACCTATCCAACGGGATATTCTTCAACTTTAACGTACATTGATCAAGAAGTGAATGGAGTCAGAAATCATACAAAACAAGCCGTCCATAAATTCACTCGCAGTGTTGAACATCAATTGAAATTAGAAGTATAAGATCACTTTTAACTTAAGAGAAAAGTAACTAGTCATGTTATCGTTAAACTGATCTAGTCTATATTGTTAAATGAGGTAAGAGTGAAGTAAATACATGACTACAAATAATCGTTGATCAGAGAATTTAATAAGAAAAATAAAAAGTTTTAAAAGTTTTTTAAATGCAAATAAATTAAACAGAAGTTTTAGTTCGTTAGCGTTAGATATTGAAGTTTGCAATGAAATTGCAAATTATTATCATTATTATTATTAATAAAGATGGCCTTTACAAAAGCTAATAAGACTGATTATGATTAAAATAATTTTTCTTCCAATTACTATTCTAGTATCTATTCAATATAAAATTGTTATTTTGTTTAAAAAAAAGTTCTAATAAACACACATTACAATACATTTGAGTCGTGGTTTTTTCTTTTATTTCAGTAACAATAATAATGTGTTCAGGTTACAATATCACTTTTGAAAAAATAAATATTAAAAATTGTTCTAGCCGTAAAATTCGTTATGCTCATGGTTTAACAATAAGACATATACTCTATTGTTATGTTTGAAACTCGGTAAAGAATGTGGAAAAATTAGATCATTCAGTGATATGGCTCTATTCTGCAAAACAGATGAAATCGTTACATGATAAGCGTTTAACTGGTCATCAAAATGATCTGTTTCACACGAGTTATAAATTAAAATAACCTGTTTCTTGATAACAAAAATGTCATTAATAATACCGAAAATTGGAAATTTTCCTTCCGGAATATTTAATAATATAAATGTATTCTTCACGTAAGTCGTGCCATAACTCAAAACTTTCGACGTTCTCATTATTCTTTGCGTTGGGCGATTTAATTCATCAACAAATCGGTATAATATTTGCGGTTCAGGCAAATTGTTTAATAAAAGTATATCACCTGCATCTATGTCGTCACCTTGATACAAAAACTTTTTCCCAGGTGTATTATCACTTGCAGCTATTCGGGAACAAAAGCGAGCTTGGTGCCTATAAGATAGTGTGTAAGGCAAATTCTTACAATTTCGTACAACTCGAACCATTGATCGGTAGAATGAATGTTCTGCTTCAAATCTAATACAAGAATGTTGTCGCAGAGGGCCGAACAATTTTATATACCTGACAACATGTATCAAAAAATGGAATTTCGGAACTATTGAGTCTGGATACAACCTGAGGAATCTTTGGCAAAATACATCTATCATGCGTTCTAATTCATAAATAGTGTTTTCGTGAATTTCATATGAATAACAAACGTTTGTGATTTGTAAAAGTAACGTATATAACGATACATGCTCAGAATGCCTGTCATCTGATACGAAATCAGTAATTAAAAATGGCAAAATATGTAAGAGAGTGAATAACTGAGCTCCGGTTTGTTTGAGCGAATTATTCCTAGCAATATGGTTTACTGATAAATTTGCAGGTTTACTGTTTTTGAAATATCCATAATCAAAATTCTCGATTCTCTCATTTAAAAATTCGATACTGAAATCGTTAATTTCACTGTCTAAATATCTCAAATAAGCTCGCAATGTTACTTCACACACACCCTCGTTCAAAATATGAAAAATGTCTTGTGGAAGACACTGAGTGACGTCACAAATTTCCATCAATGGACTTCTACTATTCACACCAAAATGCCTTTTCCAATACATTGTTACTTCTTGTCTAACATTAGGTTCTTCAATTGCTTGTAGGTGTTGTCGATGACTGTCCAAATTTCGTGCAGGAAAATTTACATCCTTGAAATTTTCTTTCCAAACATCAGAAGTAATCAGACACGATCTACAAAAACGAAAAGCCGCTACTGATTCCTTGAAGCCACCGATTGCACCAGAAGCCGGTGTATCTCCTGCGACAAGTAATAGAGAACCTCGGAAAACAATCTCTTGGCCATCTTCAGTTAATATTGATATGCCCTCATTTTCTAAAACGCGTACATCATTTAAAAAGGGTTCCAGTAAGGATGCCGAGCCATACTTTTTAACGTGTGACGATTTTGCTATAGCAAAAAGTTGGTTGACATTCAAATTTGACCTGTATTTGGGACTGATATTTCCAAGTGTCCAATAGTACATAGATAATTTATGTTTTTTTGCAACGGGGCTGACTTGATTTGTTGCTACTAAATCGTCACTGTAAAATATAATAGCCAACCTGAATTCATTTGGAACTGCTATATGATTTTTGTAGTAAGAGCCATCTAAAACCGTCTTAAAGACTCCTTCGTTGTTTTGTTGTGATTGTACGTCATTTCTAATTTCCTTGTTTGAAAGTAACACTTTTAAAACATCAATTAACGAAACGTAATAACCACAATCTTCTATTTCAGTCAAATGGGGTGCTCCATTTTTATGTACCCATTTATCAGTGACACCAAGAACGACTTTCTTTGGGAGAATCATTTTACCATTTTCGAGAAGAAATTTGTCGAGCAAATATTTTGTATCGATATGAGGAAAAATTTCTGAAACTTTGATATTATTTGTAATTATTTGCTCAAGTATATCAACATCGATTTGATTGGTATTGTGGTCAGCTCGACGTCTAATTTCATCCTAAGAAGTACAAATAAAAAAATGAAGAAATACATATAATGTGGTTAATGTTGCTCAGAATGTATTATTAATTTCAATCAGAAAAACATTCTATTACCATAATATGCAATGAATGAGTTCTAAATAAATCAACAATTCCAGACATCAAAATATCGACACTAACTTGCGAAATTCGGCAAGTTTCTCTTATATGGAGCAGAAACATAGCTGCTTGCCACTTTTTTTCAGCTAAGTTTTGTTGCATTCTATTTTCATAATCTAAAAAAATATGAAGATAACTATTTTGTACTATTCAATGGTAAAATATATAACTATTCGTTTGTTATAATTATTTGTTCTCATATTGAGTATAAAAAAATGATAATTAATAATGATAACATTAAAATTAACACATGTATGTCAATAATATTAGTTAACAAAGTAAACATATCATTAAAAACTCACCAATTGCTTCATTGTCATTTTCATTTTCATTTTGTCGTAAAATTTCTATTTCATCTTGATCAACATCAGGGTGTTTCCGGTAAATGTGTTGTCTGAATGACTTCCATTTTCGAAACGTTGAGTTACATCCATCGACTTTACACGCTACTTTAAATAGTGGATCACTTTGATGGAATTGGATGACGTGTTTCAATAATAAATTTGAATTTACTGCCACAAAGTGACACATTTCACAATTATTAGCATTTTCCATCATACTTGCACGAACAAAACAATTTATCACACCGAAAAATTTATACTGTTGCTCAAGAATCGTCTAAGATAATGAAACACATTTCTATACTATGATCTTAATTTTTTGAGGTTAACAGAATATTCTAGAAATGAATTTAAGACATATTTAGTGTCTTAGGTTCAGACACTTCAGTCGTCTGATTGTAAGTCGTTTTTTGTTCGAATAAGACACTTACGACAGAAGCATAAGACACATTAAGCGTCTTAATAATGTCTACAAAAGATGTCTTAAATTAAGACACTTGTTTTTGCAGTGT